>RJWM01022537.1:0-33515 GCA_004363535.1 Dasyprocta punctata
TCGTTTTGTTTTTGGTTCAATCCTACTACATCTGTTGGAATGGTCAGCTAATTTGAAGATAGCAAGGTATGTTATAGTAGCTATTGTACTCATATTATTGGTCTTCGAAGTTCTGTACCACTCCTACTGCTTTGTTTTGATTGACTTCATTTGTTACATTCTGTTATATTTTACTATCTTTAAAATAAAAAAATTAAAATAAAATAAAATAAAATAAAAAGAAATTCACAGGCTAAAAAATCAAAGGATTTGAAACAGAATTTCAAGCAACAGGAAATAAAAACAATGAGCAGTAACTATCCTACTTCTTTTTTAAAAAAAAAATTTTAAAAGTTTTCATTGCTCAAACTTTAAGTATGTAAACAAAAGCTTCCAAGTAACTTATTACATAACAAACAGTTTGTTCAGTTAAAGAGAAAACATTGAGCTCAATGTCTTTTTTTTATTATGTAGCAAAAAAGAATGTATAGAACATTAGATAACTATTGACAAGAAATACAAATGTTATTAATGCTATATTATTTTTAAAAAGCAATTCACAGTAAAAATGAAATCTGAATCAGTGAAATAAATCACACATATGTAACCATCATATTGCTGCACTTGTGTGATAAACTGAAAGAAAAACCATGTATATGTTTATGTACATGTATATTTAAAAATTAGTTAAGATAGATAAAGAAAAATAATTTTGAGTGAAAAGTAGCTTTCACAGGGTCATTTTCAAAACTCAATGTCTTTGTTGTGCAGATAAAATTATAGTTGAAATATTATGAAATGGTATACAGTAATAGCCTAATAATTGCAGATTCTTTGTTAGAAAAATGTATCGTTATTATTTAAGTATTATCTTTAAAAAGCTAGAATGAATGTAGGTTTTACTTTAGTAATTGTTAATGTGTACCTAGTAAACACTATAAATATAACTGATTCTTTGCTTTTTTATTTGTCTTATCTTTAAATCAAGAGATATTCTTGGACTCTTGTGTATTTTCCACTTAAAGTACATTACAACTTTCCATTTTATTTCAATACAAATTTTAATACTTTTTCCTAGTTTATGCTAAGTGCAAGTGCTCTTTTAATTTAAAATCTCTGTTTTAATCTAGCACAGAGAATAAAAATTATTTTACTTATTCCAAAATGACCCAAAATAAGCTTTTACTGAATATTTCAAGGGATACAACACTGAATCTAAGGACATCTTTTTTAGAACAAGAAAACAAAACAGTGCACCTATAACTGAATGCAATGTAAACAGTATTTTCATGGATTGTGCAAATTCTCAAAAGAATGCATTGAGAAGATAATGACTTATCACATTGCAGAAAACAACAATGAATAGTAAGGAAGGAATCTAGAATATTGCTTCTAAATTGGGCTTTATTTTAACCTACTTTATGACAAAGTGCAATTTGAATCAAAACTGATCAGAAGAGACAAAGAAGGTCATAACACATTCATTAAGGGAAGAATAACAACAGGAAGAAGTAACAATTATATATGAACCAAACACCTGTACACACAAACTAATAAAAAAATCCATACTGGACATAAAGGATCAGATAAACACTGACACAATATAGTAGGGAAATTAATACTCCACTGTCAAAAACAGACTAATCGACTAGACAAAAAGTTAACAAATAACATATTTGAATCAAAGCTTCAAAAAATGGATTTAGTACATATCTACAGACTGTTCCACTCAACAAAAGAACACATACACTTCTCAGCAGCTCATGGATTTTCTACAAAATTGACCACATGCTAGCCCATAAAAATGATTAAATGCAAAAAATCAAAATAGTACCAAACATATTATCAGATCATAATGTAAAGAAACTAGAAATCAATAGCAAGTTGAACAATATAATTATGGAAACATATTTAAATTTTAAAATACCCTCTTGAATAATAAAAGACTCACAAAAGAGATCAAAAAAGAAATTGGACAGCTCCTAGAATCAAAAGATAATACCAGTTACATATACCAGAACTTACAGAACACAATTAAAGCAGTCTTAAGAGGAAAGGTTATAAATGTGAATGCCTACATGAGAAAAACAGAGTAAGCCCAAATAAAGAACCCAATGATTAACCTCAAGATCCTAGAAAGAAAAGAACAGGGCCAAGGATATAGCTCAGTGGCATAAGTGCCTGCCTGGCAAGAGCAAGATCCTGAATACGATTCCCAGTACAAAAAGACAGAAAGACAGAAAGACAGAAAGACAGAAAGACAGAAAGACAGAAAGAAAGAAAGAAAGAAAGAAAGAAAGAAAGAAAGAAAGAAAGAGAAAGAAAGAGAAAGAAAGAAAGAAAGAAAGAAAGAAAGAAAGAAAGAATCCAGATAGAAACCTAGCACAAAAAAATCCTTAAAAAGGTCAGAGCAAAGATAAATACAAATCAGACTAATAAAGTAGCAGAAAGAATCAATGAATGAAACAGCTGAGTCTTTGAAAGAATAAGCAAAGTAGATAAACACCTAGCCAATTATGTGGGGAAAAAAAACTCCAATAAATGCGACTAGAAATGAAAAATTTGACATCAAAATAGATGTGGCTGAAATCCAAATTATTAGTAAATACTTTGGGAACATGTGCTCCAGTGATTTGAGGAGTCCAGAAAATTGGAGATATTAATAGATACACATGAAACACCAAAACAACCAAGAAGATATAAAAAAAGAATAGTCCAATAACTTGATGAAAGTAAAGCACTAATGAAACCTACTGAACATGGCTGAATAGAGGGGGAACCATGTTGGAATTACTAAGAGAAAATCATCGAAAAACACAGATAAAAGGAAGAAAAGGAGGGATGTACATCCTGATGCCAAAAATCAATCTGAAATAAGAGACTTGTAAATCAAACAAAACTCAGGCATAGGACATTTTATAAAATGGCAAAGCAGCCCGCAGGGCTACCTGTGGAAACTCAACCTGCATGCATACCAGGAACTGGGAAGTACCCAAAAAACCAATGAACTTCAATAGTGTGGCAAATGCAAGCCACACAAGATAATTGAAATACAAGGTCCCATGATTCTTTTGCCTTCCTGCAAACACAAGATGTTGCAACCTGGAAGCAATTTTTTATGTGTATTTGTACAATTTAGGTATATATAATGACCACATTCATTATAGGGAATTTATATCTGTACATGATATATCATGATGCCTCTTTTTTCTCATTCCCATTCCCTCTTTTCAAATCCCCTTCCCCTCCCCATCCACAGAGTTCAGTTTTCATTTATCCTTCTTTTTTCATTTTCTTTCTTAACCTTTCCTTTCTTTACCTTCTTTCTTTACCCCTCTCCCTATTTCCCATTTCCTTTTGAACAGTGTCTTCCTATTTCACAATATTTATTGCACATCTAAGATCTTGTTTACATTTTCAGTTTCTCACACCAGAGGGATAATGTGACATTTAGACATGGGTGTACAATTTATATCACTTATGATTATGGTATCAAGGTCCATGCATTTAGCTATAAATGTCTCAAATGTATCTTTCTTTCTGGCTGAGTAATACTCTATTATATATAAAAAAAAACATGTTTTCTATCCATTCCATGGTTGATGGGCATTTGAGTTGCTTCCAAGATTTAACTATTACAAATTGTGTCTCTATAAACATGGGTATGCATATATCACTGTGGTATAATGCTTTTAATTCATCTGGGAATATACTCAGAAGGGGGATAGCTAGGTTTAATGGGACCAATACTCCTAGATTTTGAATAATCTCCACACTGATTTCCACAGTGGTTGCACCAGGCTACACTCCCATCAACAGTAGAGAAGTGCTCCTTTTTCCCCACAGCCCCACCAACATTTGTTACTAGTTGATTTGTTGATAATAGCCATTCTTTCTAGAGTGAGTTGGAACTTCAGCATCATTTTAATTTGCATTTGTCAAATGACCAGGAATGTTGAACATTTTTTAAGGTATGTATTTGCCACTTGTACTTCTGAGAGTATATTCTACATGATAGCCTTTTTTCTGAAGAACAGATGGCATGAATTCTTTCCCACTATATCGGTTGTCTTTTCACTCTGTTGGTGATTTCTTTTTGCTGTGCCAAAGTGTTTTTTAATAAGATGAGATCCCAATTGTTGGTTTATTTTGTGATAGTGCTTGTGCAATTGAGGTTTTGTTCATAAAGTCTTTGCTTACACCCATGTCTTAAAGAGTTCTACCTATTCTTTCCTTCAGAAGATTTAGTGTTTCTGTTTCAATATTTAGATGTTGGATCCATTTTGATTGTAGTTTAGTTGCATGGTGATAGACATGGGTCTAGTTTTAGTCTTTGGCATGTGGAAAGCCAGTTTTCCCAGAAACATTATTAAAGAGGCTATCTTTCTTCCAGTGAATATGTTTGGCCCCTTTCTCAAAGATCAGGTAACTGAGAGTGTTTGGAGTTGCATCTGCATCTTCTACTCTGTTCCACTGATCCTCAGATCTGTGTTTTTTTTACTGTACCTTGCTGTTTTTAACACAACAGTGTTGTAGTATAATTTCACACCCGGGATTGTGATGCCCCCAGGTCTGCCTTTGTTGTCCAGAACTGTTTTTGCTATTCTAGGTCTCTTCTGGTTCCAAATAAATTGTAGGAATGTTTTCTCTAGTTCTATGAGCTATGCTAATGGTATTTTGATTGGGATGGCATTAAATCTGAATAGCAATTTTGGGAGTATGGTCATTTTCACTATATTGGTTCATCCTATCAAAGAGCAAGGGATATTTTTCCATTGTTTTTAATATCCTCTTCAATCTACTTTTTAAGCATTCTGTAGTTTTCAATGAAGAGATCTTTTACTTTCTTTGTTAGACTGATTCATAAGTATTTCATCTTTTCTGATGCTATTTTAAAGGGTGTAGTTTCCCTAATTTCTCCTTCAGTGAGTTTGTTATTTGTGTACAGGAATACTGTTGATTTTTGAGTATTGACTTTCTATCCAACTATGCTATTGAATCTGGTTGTTACATCTAGAAATCTTTTGGTGTAGTTTTGGGGATCTTCTATGTAGAGTTCCATGTCATCTGCAAATGATGATAATTTAACTTCTTCCTTTACTATCATTATTCCTTTTATTTCTTTCTTTTGTGTAATTGCTCTGGCTAACGTTTCCAGTACTATATTGAATAGGAATGGCGATAGTGGGCATCCTCATCTTGTTCCTGATTTTAAAGTGAAAGTGTCAGGTTTTGACCATTTAGTATAATATTGGCTATTGGTTTGTCATAGATGGCTTTTATCAGATTGAAATAAAGACAATCTATTCCAATTTTCTGTGGGGTTTTTTAACATGAATGAGTGTTAGACTTTGTCAAATGCTTTTTCTGCATCTATTGAGATGATCATATAATTTTTGACCTTTGTTCTGTTGATATGATGTGTTACATTCATTGATTTCCGTACATTGAACCATCCCTACATCGCTGTGATGAATCCTACTTGATCACTGGGTAGAATATTCTTAATGATTTGGTGTGTTCTTTTTGTCAGAAACTTTTTGAAGATTTTTGCATCTCTGCTCATTAGGGAAATTGGCCTGTAGTTCTCTTTTTTTTGGTTGGGTCCCACTCTGGCTTTGGTATCAAGGTAGTAATTACTTCTAGCAATGACTTTTGGAGTATTGCTTCCCTTTCAATGTCATTAAAGAGTTTGATAGATAATAGCATTAGATCACCTCTAAATTTCTTATAGAATTCAGCAATGAATCTATCAGGACCTGGGCTTTTCTCCGTTGGTAAATTTTTTGTTACATTTTCAATTTCATTGGTTGATATTGTTATTTAGAATTTTTATATCTTCCTGATTCAGCTTTGGTAATTCATATGTATCTAGGAATCTGTCCATTTCATCTGTGTTTTCCATTTTATTAGAATAAAAGTGCTCAAGGTAGATATTGGAGATCTTCTGAATTTCTGCAATATCTGTTGTGATTTCAAACTTTTCATTCCTAATTGCATGAATTTGAGTCCTTTTTTTCCTTTCTTTGATAAGGTTGACTAAGGACTTATCAATCTTATTTAATCCTTCAAAGAACCAACTCTTTGATTCACTGAGTTTTGTATTGTTTCCTTAGTCTCTGCATTAATTTTTGCTTTGATCTTTATAATTTTCCCACATTGAGCTTTGGGCTTGACTTGTCCTCTTTCTAGAAGTTCAGGGTTCAACATTTGGTTGTTTATTTCAGTTTGTTCTGTCTTCCTGATGTGAGTATTCACCACTATAAATTTCTCTCTTAGGACTCCTTTCATTGTGTTCCCTAAGTTCTGGTATGTTGTATCAGGATTATCATTTAGTTGTAGATACCACTGAATTTCTTTAATTTCATCTGTCACCCATATGTTGTTCAGTAGGGTGTTATTTAATTTCTCTGTATTTATGGAGTTTTTGTGGTTTCTTTTGTTGTTGAGTTCCAATTTCAATGCAGTTTGATCTGATAATATGCATGGGATAATTTCAGTTCCTTTGCTTTCACTTGAATGGGTTCTATAGGCTAGTAAGTGGTCTATTTTGAAGAACATTCCATGGACAGCTGAGAAAAAAAGTGTATTCTGATATTGTGGTATGAAATGGTCTATAGACATCTTTAGAGTCCTTTTGTTCACAGTTGTGCTTCTATTCTTATATGCCTTTATTAATTTTTTGTCTAGTTGATTCATCTGTTTGTGGCACTGGGGTGTTAAGTTCCCCATTACAATTGTGTTAGTACTTATTTGATTTTTCTTGTCCATTAATATTTGTTTTATATTATTGAGTGCTTCTGTATTTGATGCTTATATGTTTATGATTGCTATCTCTTTTTCTTGGAGTTGTCCCTTAAAAAGAATGTAGTGACCTTCTTTATCTCATTTGATCTATCTTGGTTTGAAGTTTACATTGTCTGCAAATAGAATAGCTATGCCTACTTTTTTCTGGGTTTACATGTCATGAAATACTGTAATCCATCCTTTGACTTTCACTCTATGAATTTCTTTTTGAGTTAATTGTGTTTCTTTTATGCAGCAGACTTTTGGATCTTGTTTCCTTATATGTTCTGAAGTCTATTTCTTTTGATTGGTGAATTGAGACAATTTGCATTCATGGTTATAATTTACATACATTGGCATATTCTTGTGATATTGTTAACTACTGTTGGTTTCTTGTTTTTCTCCTCTGTGAAATTGCTTGCCCTGTCTGGTGGGGTTTTCCTATTGGTGTTCTTTGATTTGTGCACATTCTCTCTCTACAATATCTTTCAGAACACATTGTAGAGCTAATTTGGTGGTCATGAATTTCTTCAGCTGTTTTTTTTTTTTTCATGGTAGCATCTTATTTCTCCTGAATTCTGAAAGAAGTTTTGCAGGGTATGTCAATCTGGGTTGGAAGTTACTTTCTTTCAGTACTTGGAATGCTTCAACCCAAGTTCTCCTTAACTTAAGGGTTTGTGCTGAGAAGTCTGCTGTAATTTTGTTAGGTTTTCCTTTATAGATGATTTGTTTCTTTTCTCTAATAGATTTTAATATTCTCCACTTGTGCTGACTTTCTGGAATCTTTATTATATGCCTTTGTATAGATTTATTTTGGCTAACTGGAGTTGTATATGCCTCACTTGTCTGGATGAAACATTCTTTTTCCATACTTGGTAAGTCTTCTGCCATTACTGCTGTGAACAGGTTTTATGCCATTTGTGCTGGCTCCTGCTTTTTTTTTCATTGACTCCAATCATTATTATGTTATACTTGGCATCATCTTGCAGTAGTCAGAGTGTTTTTTCATAATCCCTGTGTTTTTTTTTAATTTAAGAGAAAAAAGACACAAAAAAGAAAGGCAAAAGCAAAAGAGACAACAACAACAAATCCAATACAGTGACATTATAGGTCTACAAAACAAGATGATAGGAATCAATCCCTGTTATTTTTAAGAGAACGTTCTTTTTGTGATTGCTAGCTGCAATCCTGTCTTCTAGGTCTGAAATTCTGTCTCTACTTTCATTCATGTGATTTTGCAAACTTTCAGTGGAATTTTTAATTTCCTGGATATTTTTTGGATCTGTTTCATGGATTTCATTTCTATCCCATGTTAAGTATTCATAGTTTCCATAATCCACCTGTGCCCTTCTATTTTTTTTAAATCTATATCTACTCTCTAATTGCTGAGTAAGTCTGTCATTATAGTCATCATCTTTTTTTTAACCTGGGAAATTATTTCTGATCTGATTTCCTCTATACTCTTAAGCATCTGTTTTTGAACTTCTGCTGCTGTCATTTCAGTAATTGTAGATGGGTGGCCTCTGTTTTCTACTGTGTCATTGTCCCTTGAACTTATCCTGGGTGGACTGGAGGTCTATGGTTTGGTTTTATTTCTGTGTCTTGTCACTTTTTATTTTTAATTTAATCATATTGTTTTCTGTGTTGATGCCTGTATATTTCTTATATTAGTTTGCTTTATCACTGATATTGAAACCTCCCTAGGAAATGTCTGTTCTTCAGAGGTGTCTTCTATGTGTAGGAAGTTCTTGGTTTTTGTGTCTGTCCCAAGATCCTACCATCCCAATTTACTGAGGATAAGAAGTTGCCACCTATTTGACTCAGCCCCCAGTCTTTTGGTAGTGGACTATGGTGATGGTTATGACCCCAGACAGCCACAGTATTGTTATAGAAGGTGAACAACTGATTACAGCAAGTATGACATCCTGGCTGTAGTATAACAATTAGCAATAGCATCACACATGGCTTAGAAATGGACAACTGTGGTAACTCTTGGTTTGGTATCTTTAACCATAGGGATAAGATCTACAATTATATAATAAAAGCCAACCAAAATCAGGAACTTCTATGCAGTGAGTTTCCCACTAGTACAGTGATTTTACTCTGTAGTGGGGAAATTTAAGTGGCACAGGGGACAAAATAGAGAGAGAAAGTGAGAGACAGACAGATGAAGAGAAATATAGTCAAAACAAGACTGGAAGACAAAGGATGCTCACACCATCTTTGGGAAGCTGAAGAAGAAGGCAGTACAGAAAGAATGAAGGAGAAAGCAAAAGATTATTGAAGTGAATCAGAAAGTTTAGGGACAAGGTTCACTTACATGAAGATAGCATGAGATCAAGAGAGATAGTTAAGAAGAGAGAAATGAGATGCATAGAATAGAACAAAAATGTATGTGTAAAAATAATAGAGAAAGAATGAAAGAAAAAGAAAATAAATAATAATGAAAATCCAAACAGGCAAGAAAAGGGAAACAATAAACACAAAGAAAAAAGATAAAACTCCTCTCATGTCCACTGTTCTGTGGTAATGTCCAAATTAACGTCCCATCAATTCTGCAAGAGGATTAGCACTGGTTTGGATTTAGGGCGAATCTTGGCCTCCTGACCTGGGGCCTGTGGTGAGTCTTTAGCCAGCAACTTTCTGGATGATCCACTTACTACTCCTTGCCCTGATTGTATTTGTGTTGCTCTCTTGGCATCCTCAGACAGAAACAGCCCAAGGTTGCACCCAGTCCTATGTATATTTGGCCCCTGCTGGACTTAGTACAGCCTGTTGTCTTCCACAACACTGGTTCCTCTCATGCTCTGCCCTTCTTGTGCTGTGCTGGTGGTCACAAGTTTGTCCCATGCTGGTTGTCACAAGTTGGAGACAGTGCTGACTCCCCAGCCTAAAGGTTCTTACGTTATGTTTCACAGGGTGGAGAGTACTTATTTCCCACTCTTTGTCCCTGAACTGCAGGTCACAGGTCAGAGGCAGTGCTTACTTACCGCCCAAGGGTTCTTGTGCTACTTACCACTGGTCAGTGTAGAGAAGTGCTTCTCCTGGTTGCTGTGGAATGGTACAAGTACCTCTCTTGCTCTAGTGGTATGGCAGGAGTTGTTTCTTTAGCAATTTTCAGTGCCTTGGCTGGTTCCTAACCTTATTGTCAATATGGGTTCCAGTTAGCAGTTATAGTGCTCAGCCGAGAAATAAAAAGAAAAAGAAATAGAAAAATAAAAAGAAGCTGGGTGTGGTGGAACACGCCTGCAATCCCAGCACTTGGGAGACTGAGGCAGGAGGATTGTCTTAGTTACTTTTCACTCATTGCTGAGACAAAATACCTGACACCCAAAATTAGAGAAGGAAAGGTTTATTTCTTACAATTTTGGGGGGTTTCTGTCCATACTTAGTTGGCCCCAAGGCAGCATGGCATGGTGGGGCAGTCATTCATGGTGGCCACCAAACAGCAAGGTGAGTGAACCAGGCAAGAGAGAGAGAGCCTTCCTCTCACCCTTACACTGTAAGTCAGCTCCACCCCTGGGTAGGTGCAGCACTCACATCGCCAATCCCAGCACTAGACAGCAAACCAATCACGAAAGCCAGACTCAGCCCTGTCCAAATTACATGAGGCCTTGGGGGGACACATACAAACCAATACATTCTACTCCTGGCCCCCCAAGGACTCGTGTATATTCTTTATACCAAAGACATTTAGTCCATCTCCAAGAGTTGCCAAAGTCCTAACAGTTTCAGCATTGTCAAAAAGTCCAAGTCCCCTAGTCTCCTCCAAGATCTGTGACAAACTCTTAATTATAACCCCCTGTAGAAATGAAAACAAGTTAAACACTTCCAAAATGCAAAGGCACAAGATAAACATTACCATTCCAAAAGTTACAAACAGGGGAATGCAAAGCATTGGAACCATAGCAAGTCCAAAATCCAGCAGAGCAAACATTAGGTCCTGGAGTTCTGTGCTCAGCACCTGAAGCCATCTGGTTGCAAGCTCCAAAAGACTTGAGTGATTCCACCCCTGTGGCATGTCCAGGGTTTTTTCATTGCTTCACCCTTGGCTTCACCCTTACATCTTTACATATTGTCCTCTGAAAGTGGGGTGGAAGCTGCACATTTTCCTTGTACTTAAAACCAGCCAGAGCAGTAGCCAGGCTTTCCTCTCTTTTGGCTGTAGGGGTCAACTGCCTGGGTCACTGAGCTCTCTGAACCTGATTGTGAGGAAAACCTCCTCTATGCTGCCACCATTCTGGAATCTGGTGTAGCCATCACCATTTTGAAACCTGGTGCGGCTGCCACCATTTTGAAAGCTCCTGTGGCCTCTGTCACCACTCGGGAGCATGGTACTCTGTAGCTTTTTCCTCCAAGCAAACTATTTTACTTTTGCCTGCTTGAGGCTGCAAAGTGTGGAGGCCCGCTGCTACTAAGGATGGCCTTAGGCCATCTTTTTTATTCCTTTGTTCCTTCTCAGCAGTCAAGGTCTCAGTTCTATCTTTACAGTCCACAACTTTCTGGCCAAACTCACAACGTTTTAATTCACCTTGTTGGGCTCTTTGCTCTTGATTCACAACATAAATCTGGCTAAAAGCCTCCAACAATAGCCAGGCCACCACTTCAACCTTTGATTGCCTTGAAATTTCTTTCACCAGATTTATCAGTCCATCACCCTTAATCTCAGTCTCAGGTAAAGTTTGGGCACGAGCAAAATGCAGACAAACTTTCTGCCAAGCTGTAACACACATCATGTGGAGTCCAACAACCAATGCAGTCCTTCTTTCCAGCAGAAACCTCCCAAGCCTGGTCTTTACCAGCAAGCTTTTTAACTACATTCTGGTATCCTGGGTTCTGATCAGAATCTCCCATACAGAACAGCCTGAGATGTTCCAGCTCAATACATTTAGGCAACATCTCTGAACCTTTCCAAACTCTTCTCACAAGCCATTTCCAAAGGCTCTTGAACCACATGGTCAGGTTTACTCACAGCAATGACCCCATTCCTCTGGTACCAAATTATGTCTTAGTTACTTTTCACTCATTGCTGAGACAAAATATCTGATGCCCAAAATTAGGGAAATAAAGGCTTATTTCTTACAACTTTGGGGGGTTTCAGTTCATACTTAGTTGGCTCCAAGGAAGTGTGGAATGGCGGGGCAGGCATTCATGGTAGCTACTAAACAGCAAGGCATGTGAACTGGGCAAGAGAGAGAGAACCTTCCTCTCACCCTTACACTGTAAGTCGGCTCCACCCCTGGGTGGGTGCAGCACTCACATCACCAGTCCCAGTGCTAGAAAACAAACCAATCATGAATGCCAGACTTAGCCCTGACCAAATTACATGAGGCCTAGGGGGTAACACAGGCTCAAACCAATACAAGTATCATTGTGAGTTTGAGATCAGTCTGGGCTACAAAGTGAGTTCAAGGCCAGCCTGAACTGCATAGTGAGACCCTGTCTCAAAAAGACAAAAAGAAAACAAAAGAAAGAAAGAAAGAAAGAAAGAAGAAATAAAGAGAAAAGAAACAAAAGAGAAAACCTGGCAGCCTATAGGAGAGGGGGCAGTCACTCACCCCTGTGTGTGCCAGCAAAATTTGTTGCCAGGTTGTAGTATCTTCTGTTTGCAGGAAATCAAAAGAGGTGAGGGACCTTATATTCTAAGTCTACCCTGTGTGGATTGAGTTTGTCATAGCTGTACAATCTCTTTGTTTTTTGGGGAGGTGACTTCCTGGGAATGTTCGTTCATTCTGTCATCCCACTTTGGGAAACCCACAGGGAGCCGTGTGGACTGGTTTATCATTTTATAAAGTAATAAGCCTATGTTTTGTTTGATCTATAAGTGTCTTATTTCAGATTAATTTTGGTGTCAAGATGTATGTCCCTCCCTTTCTTCTAATTACCTATGCTTTTACTTGATTTCCTCTGAGGAGCACCAATGTGAGTCCTTTATTCAGCCATGGTGAATTCTCTCATGCACTCACTTTTGTTTTCTTTGCCAGCTGGCTCATCTCATCTCCACCGTGGAACTCCCCATTGCTTACTCACTATACCTTCCACCTGGGTGGGCTTTCTGCAGTCAGGTCCCTGTTCAGGTGCCACTTGTAGGAACCAGCCTATGAGTTTATCCCCACCCAGGGGGTGAACAGAGATTAAGGGCAAGAAAGAGATAATTTTGAAAGAGGGGCCAGGAGGCTCTTGCCTCTTGTGGACAAAGAGCCCTGAGCATTTGGCTCACTTTAGTTTTAATTATGTAGACATGGGAGCAAGTAATTAGCATAGCATCAGATTCATTTACCACCTGTTATCTATAGTATATACCCAGGAAAATAACCAGATCTCAGCTGTGCTGACTCTTCCCTGGAACTTGCAATTTTCCAGCATGCCTGCATGTTACCTAAGGAACAAGACTTGGTGCTTTTCTACTTTGTGCTCGAAGAGAATGTCAATTAGGCCTCAGTCTTCATTACATAGTCTTCTACATATTAGGATCACAAGAGACTTCTCTACACAAACTTAAAGGCTAGGAGGGCTTGTAGGAAAGTGGTTCAAGCCTTAAAACATAACAACCTCCAACCCTGAATTGTGTATCCTTCAAAACTTTCCTTCAGATAAACTCGAAGTTTTATAGGTAAATGGATGCAACTAGAGATCACATTCATAAGTAAAATAAATCAGACTCACATGTGTAAGCATTGTATTGACTCCCTAATGTAAGAAACTGAAAAAGTAAATAAGATCCAAAATCTACAATAGATATGAAAGGTAAAGAAATTGTTCAAAAGGAAAGAACAACTGGTACAAGGGAAAGGAGAAAAAAAGAAAGGGAAAATATATATATATACATATATGTATGTGTGTATGTATATGCAAGATAGCTAAGATAATTATGCTACTAATTTTTTTAGTTCATTGAAAAGAATGGTTGTGGTTAAATTGTTTAATCAATTGCACATGCCTCTAACTTTTAATCTGAGCAAATACTTTGATGATAACAATATGCAATATAGTAACTGTATTGGGTGATATACTATGTACCCCCAAGTCCTCATATACTTTTGAAGGGGCTGAGTCTGACGCTTGTAATTGATCTGTTGTCTAGTGCCAGGATTGGTGATGTGAGTGTTGCACTCGCCCAGGGGTGGAGCTGACATACAGTGTAAATGAGGTGGGTCTTCCTCTTGCTCACTTCCACCCTCTCTTCCACCCTTTCATGCCAGCGTGCCTTTGGTTGTGGCTGCCATGAATGGCAGCCCTGCCACACCATGCTGCCTTGGAGCCAACTAAGTATGGACTGAAACTCCCGAGAAACTGTAAGAAATAAACCTTTCCTTCCCTAATTTTGGGCGTCAGGTATTCTGTCTCAGCAGCAAGTAAAAAGTAACTAAGACAGAAATTGGTACCAGGAGTGGGGTTGTTACTGTGACTATTTGTATAGGGGGTTACAGATAAGAGTTTGCCATAGATCTCGAAAGAGATTTGGGACTTGGACTTTTCAGCAATGCTGAAACTGTTAGGACTTTGGCAACTCTTGGAGAGGGACTAAATGTCTTTTGTAGTAAGGATATAAATGAGTCCTTGGGGGTCCAGGGGTGGAATGCATTGGGTGATATGCTATGTACCCCCAAGTCCTCATACTTTTGATGGGGCTGCTTGTGTTCAGTTTGTTGTCTAGCACTGGGATTAGCAATGTGAATGCTGCCCACGCCCAGGGGTGGAGCTGAGATACAGTGTAAGGGAAGGCGGGTCTTCCTCTTCTGCTTGCTGTTCCGCTTCCGTTTCCTTCCTGTCTCTCTCTCGCCAAGGCAACTTGTGGCTTGCAGCTTGCATCCGCCATGAACTGTAGCCCCGTCACCCCATGCTGCCTTGGAGCCAACTTATGGACTGAAACTCCCGAGAAACTGTAAGAATAAACCTTCCTTCCCTAACTTTGGGCATCAGGTATTTTGTCTCGGCAACAAGCGAAAAAGTAACTAAGACAACACCCTATCAAATTCGAGTCATGGCATCAATATGTTAGTGGCATGTGAGAAAACACCCAAAGACTGAGACTGTGAGAAAGATTAGATTTTATTCCACCTATGTACAGCCATGCTGATATCATATCAGCAGCTATCTAGAGGGGAGGCTAAGTATGTATAGAGTTTAGGGTTGGAGGTCACAGTTTCAAAGGATCCAGCTGGAATGTTTGAAGTCAAAGCTACAAGGACACAGGTGCATAGATAGAGCAGTCATCAGGAAGATTATAGGTCCAGTCTTAAATTTCTTTCTGGTCTTTAATCCTTGTTTGTTTAGGGAAGCCTATTGTCAGTAGTGAACAGCCCAGGTCTCTCTCAAGTCACTCTCAGGTCAGGCCTGACAAAAACAGAGAGCAAAAGTTATTGTAATCCAACATGAACAATGTATTTAAAAGTGTGCATTGATTTAGTATAATTGTCTTGTGTATTATGTTTTTAGGTTTCTTAGTCTGGTTGTTAACCTGTATGTATCATAATTAACTTTATAAGGACTTACAAGATAAATAAATGAATCTGATGCTGGCCAAAAAAAGGGATATAGAAAGGGGAAAAGGGTGGATTAAGATGTGTTATGTACATGTACCAATTCACCACAATGGATGAAATCATTATGTACTCTAGACATGTACTAATACAAAAAAAATGCAAAAAACAAATTACCCCACCAAACAAACAAGCAAACAAAAAGAATGCATTATATGAGATAAGTTCCTGTTTTAGCATTATCACAGTATTGAATTATTCTCTTCATGATATTGAATATTTAAATCCCCCCTTGCATTAAATGTTCTGTAACACTTATTACTTAATATAGGGCTATTGATAATTAATTCATACTTTCTTCTTACCATTACACTATTTATTTTATCAATGTAGAGAAAGGGCAAGAAATAGAAAGGAAAAAGGTGCACTTTTGATTCCAGACTAGATTTGGAAGGAAATTGTGGTTCATTGGGGTTTTCTTTGGTTTTTAGTTAACCTTTCTGAATAGCTAATATGACTCGTACCTTTAGAAACTAGTAACAAATCAACTTCCTAGTGGGGTTACTGTTACTGGAGCTATTTTCAGTGAACCTTCAAGAATTCCAGCAGATTCTTTTCTGAAAATGATGAAATTTAAAATTTATTCTGAGTTCTATCCAAAGCCGAACTGTCATTTCTCAGGGCTTTAGGTACCTCCTTTTTAGTATGAGCATTATACATACAATTCTAATTCTAATGGCAATCACAGAGCTAATACTCTCATACACTAAAAGTCAAGTGAAATCTACCTGAAGTCTTGAAGTAAAATCACTATGCAAATGGAACTATCTGCATAAAAACAGACTTTTTACTCCACCAACACTAGTGCCAACTGTCTGTTGGGAGTGAGGAAAGGGCAAAATAGCCTACAGTCATAGAGAGATCCTACATCTATTCCTCCATTCTCATTATAATGGAGCTAGCCTTCCTGTGATATTTTAAGAATCACTCATTAGTAAAAAAAAAAAATATATCCAAAAGAAAAAGGTTGGCGTGGGGAGGAACTTCATAGACCTTGAAGATATAGTCAATGCTTTTTTAAAGTAGTAGTAGGAAAATGGGATCTACTTAAAGTTTATCCCCTTCAATCACACTTTCAGCAAAAGCAAGTTTCTTCCTCCGATTCCTGCAAAACCTTCTTAGGACTTTACTTTCATACCATTCGGTCCCCAAAGAAGTTACAGCTAAATTGCTAGCTACCCTGCAAAGCTGCTCAAATTTAACTCTGTTCCCCTCCTATTTTGAATTATCATCTCTCTTTAATCACCTACCCTTCCACCGTCAAGTGATGAGGGTTTTTGATGCAGCACTCTGAAGAGATTGGGATTTTGATCTAATACACACAGAATACACAGTGGAATGTGGCAAGGAAAGGTCGCTAAGGATGCTGTCACTCAGAGAAAGACGGTGACAAACCCAAAAAGTAATATCCATAAAAAACCCTCAAAAATTTGTATTTACCGAGTCAAGTGAAATAGTAAAGGTGAGTGGGGTTAGAGGTCAGGGACATAGTCACAGGGTTCTTCAACCACCGAGCAACTGTCATGGTGTCCCATTTGGTATAATCCCTAGGAATAAGCACAAGGTCTTTCTATTCATTGTCCTCACCTCCTTAACTAGTACCACTTCTACCAACCTACTCAGTTTTATTTATATTTTTGCTGTACTGATGATTGAACCCAGAGCCATACACATACTAGGTAGGTACTCTATGGCTGAGCTATATCACCAGTCCACCATATTTTAAAATTCTGTTCTAACAGGATTTCACAGGCTGGCCTCAAACTTGCAGGCCTCTGACCTCAGCCTCCTGAATAGCTGGGATTACAGGGATGAAACACCACGCCCAGCTTTGCCTATCCATTCAATGAACAGAATAGCTGGCTCAATTTTAGAACTTTTAAATTACACAAGTTTCAATTTGAAATAATATGCAACTTGACTAAATCTACTACACCCAGTAACACTGTCTTTTCTGATAAAATGTAAAGAAAGGGAGCTTCTCAAGACCAGTGGCAGAATAGTAAACTGAGAGGAAGCATAAATTCTGTAGGTGTGGCGTGGTCTGCCACAAAACAAATGTAACTACAAACACACAGTGATCAGCCCACATTCACCCCCACAGAAAATAAGAAAGTTGAAAAATACTAATGAATGTTTTTGATGTATAAGAAATAAAAACTAGGTAGAAAGGAGACAAAGAAATTGAGATTTTAAAATTGCACTTAAGTGCAACTTTAAGACACAGAAGTTACTCAAGCCTTTTTCCTTTCCAGGAAAATCACTCAAAAAATTTTTTCTAATGGTCTTAAAAATAATAAGCCTGTAAATCCTGGCTCTGAAAGTATCCTCTTCCCCTATAAATTTTGCTTCATCTATCCTCAAGAAATCAACAACACTGGTGATCAACATATCTCAACCTCAAATATATGTAGATGACTTGCATTGGAACCTGAAAATAAAAATACACATCCCAGATCACCTTCTCTTGAGTGTGTCCTAAAATTTCTAATAAACCTTTCTCCTATCTTTTACTGATGCGTCATGAAATTTTTTTCCATAGCAGGAGCAAGTGAGCCTGCAAACTTATTCTACAAGGGAAAGATATGTTCTTTATTTCAACCTCATGGACCCTCAGATTCAGCCCGATGACACTTGAATGTTTTCAAATTATCTGTGTTACCCCTATTAAAGTTCCTTCCTGACCTTTCCTTGTTGACCATAAAATAGTGGTTTTCTATGCCTCTGCATCAGAAAATTACAAGACAGTGAAGAGAATTTTGAATAGTACCACAAATACAGCATTCAGAATAACGAATATGGAAAGCCTAATATCAGCCCCAAAGAAAATCAGTCACCAGAGGAGTCAGAACCATTCAGGAATTCCAGGAGTAACACCCGGAAAGTCTTTCTTCATTTCACCCATGCTTCAGACTGTTTTCTTCCTCTGTCCCACACATCCAGCTTTGCAGGGGTAGGGAAGTAAACATTAAATCCTACTTAGAACCACTCCAATTCAGAAGCAACATCTTAGGATTCTATTAATTTTATCACCTCGAACTCTATTTTTTTTTTCTTGGAGACAGGATTTCATTGTGCAGTTCAGGCTGCCCTTGAACTCATTTTGTAGCCCAGGCTAGCCTCTAACTTGCAAAGGCCTCAAGCTTGCAATGATCCTCCTGCCTCAGCTTCTTGAGTCCTGGGATTACAGGCATGTGCCCCCCATACCTGGCCTATTCTATTCATTCTTAATGAGATTTGGCTGCACCAAATAAGATGAGCTTCTGGGCATCTGGGATTTTTTAAATTTTATTTTAAAGATAGTAAAATCCAACAAAACATAACAGAACAAAGTCAATCAAAACAAAGCAGTAGAACTGGTATAGAACTTCAAAGCAAGGTAATAGGAAAACAATAGCTACTATAGTATATCTTGTTGTCTTCACAATAGTTGACCATTTCATCAGGTATAGTAAAGTCAAACCAAAAACAAAAAAGAATAAAACCAATCAAAACAGAATATGAGACAAAGCAAAAAAAATTAATGAGAATAAAGCAAAACAATGATAATAATATTGGGCCTCAAAGACAAGACAGAAGAGAATCCCCCATCTTTATATGGCATACTGTCATCCTCCCAAGAGATGCTCAGACTGCCAGCCCCAGGCCTGCAAAATCAACCAAACAATACAAGTATTTAATTGCTTTATGTACTTTAGTTGCTATCAACTTAGCCCATCCTCTGAACCAGCAGGTTGCTTATGGGGGTTGGGGGTGGGGGGTCTTGATTCTCAGCCCATGGGCTGGTAGACGCACAGGAGGCACAGATCTTTCTCTTCCTGGAGTCTGCACCAGTCACACCACTCACTAGGAAGGCAGGCTAGTTGTCTTCTGGTTGGATCCTCCCTGACCCAACATGGCAGGTTCTCCAGAGGCACAGATCTTTCTCTTCCTGGAGTCTGCACCAATTACACCACTCACCAGGAAGGCAGGCTAGTTGTCTTCTGGTTGGAACCTCCCTGACCCAACATGGCGGGTCCTTGGGAGGCACGGATCTTTCTCTTCCTGGCGTCCACGCTGGTCACACCACTCATCAGGAAGGCAGGCTAGTTGTCTTCTGGTTAGAACCTCTCTGACCCAACACAGTGGGTTCTTGGGAGGCACAGATCTTTCTCTTCCTGGAGTCCACACCAGTTGCGCCACTCACCAGGAAGGCAGGCTAGTTGACTCTAGGCATCAGTTTTTAAGGAACATTGTTACATCCAGCTACAATTCTAGGTGTTCCTGGGGGGACAAAATGGCAAGAGGATGGGAAAATAAAGAAAAGAGATGAAAGCTGGGGTCAGATGGAGCCCTCTCTCCTGATAGGAGGAAAGGAACTAACTACTCCAAAGCAGTGTGTTTATTATATACAATTAGCAACTTCGTGTCACATGACACACCATTGCCTAGTAATCTGCATGTATGGCAACCTATGGGCTTGATGTTTTGGGGTCAGAGTCACTTGTTTCTATGACTTACCCCAGGCAGTCCTTGTTCTTGACCCAGCTTGCCTCACCCCCATAGGTGTGGTCAAATTCCGGCTTCAACCACTCCCAACATCTCCCCCTTTTCTGTTTTGTAGCTGAAAACAATGGGCGATCAGTTTAAGTTGGAGGAGCTGTGTTTGGAGAACTCTGTAGAAGACGTTTTTTATTCTCAAACCCTTTCTATTTTGAGTGAACTTACTCATTTAGGCTAAAGATTTCCAGTTCAAGGATTTTAAGTCCCTGCATTTAGCAATTAAAACTGTGTATAGTCCATTGATCCATAACAGTAGTCAGTTACCAGGGTAGCCAGCAATTATCAGATGCTAGTGATTTGAGTTTCTTTTACAGCTAACATTTACTATGGCATTGTTTTATACCTCTTGTAGTTGTACCTTTCTGCAGGATGCTTAAGACCAAGTTAAGATGAGACCTGTACTAATTACAATCATTTTCTTGCTATCTATGAAGGCCACTTAAATCTCAGGAATTATTTTGGAACTATGCATAGCACCTTTTAGCACTTCTATCAGTGTCAGCCATCTGGATGAGTCATGGCCATTGTTTGACCAGATTGCTTTCTGTGTAAGCTTGGAATATTTTTTTCTTCTGGTGACTCTCCTTAGGCACACCACACAAAAATTATCACTTTCCTCTGTGGTCTCACAATCTTCTTGATCAGAAGACCAGGGATTCACTAAGTATAAGATGTTGCATCAGAGGTTTGGGTTCTCATTGACTATGTTCAACTTGCAAGGGCCCCCTTCCCTTGTTCCTGGAATGTTTCTATATTATGATAAACAATTTCTTTGTTTCAACAGATCTGTTCAAGACTAGCCTGCCTGTCAATATATGATTCAATGCATATAACCAATTATGCAATGTTTTGTCACTTGCTCTGTACCTCCCACTTCTAAATTCTATATAAACTAAACTGTTTGCAAACTCAGGGTTGTTTCATTTGAGGAAATATCCCACAATAGTCCAGTGGTGTAAAGATTAAATGCTGCCTTCTTATCTCCTCAATATGAAGAGTATTCCTTTTGGTTTGACTTGGTAATTTTCCCACAATATTTCTGGTGCATCAGCTGGGAAGACACCTTGCTGACCACTTAGGTCAACTGGTGTGGGCCCTACTGGCTGCTGCTGGAGCTCACCCCCACCTAACAATGAAAAGACATGCCCTCTGACTTTTTCTGAGTCTCCTCAGCAGCCGAGGGGAGGAAGCCACTGCAGAACAGCAAGGACCTTGTCGGACCCAGAGAGGAATTAGAATGCAGTGTGAACCAGGCCCTTGGATAAGGTAGGCCTGCCATGGGTCTTGTCCTAGGTAACCTGCTTGTGCCACCTCCACTAGGGGCAGAAAAGGAACTGATCACTCCTCAAAAATGCTCAGCACCCCACCGGGCATGGTGGTGCATGCCTTTAATCCTAGCACTCGAGAGGCTGAGGTAGGAGGAGCACTGTGAGTTCGAGGCCAGCTTGGGCTATAACACAAGCACTACATAGTGTGACCCTGCCTCAAAAAATTAGGGCCGGGAGTTTGGCTCAGTGGCTTAAGTGCCTGTCTGGCAGGCGTGAAGTTGTGAGTTTGACTCCTGGTGCCGCAAAAAAAAAAAAAAAAAAGTTCATCACCCATTTCAATTCCACTTTCTGAAATCACCTGTTCAAAGATATTCATCACCTGTTCTGGTTCCAGCTTCCATTCTAGAAAGAGTAGTTAGGTGCAGCTACTATTCTAGTTAGATTTGCTCATGGTTTTGGGGGTGGGAATGTATTAACATCTGTATGATTGTGTGTGAATGTGTGGACTGAGTGAGAATGAGCAGTATAAGTCATAGACTGTTTCGCCCATGTGCCAAGACTGGGAAGCACTGGTCACAGTGCTTGATTGGGACCTAACCTGCAGTACTGTGGTGATTGACATACGGCATTATGGAAGACTCACACTCTCCTTAGCTAAGTCACACCTAAGAACCCATGAGGGGCACGGCCAGGCAGGCAACTGAGTGGTCCTCCCTTCAAGGAAGTGTTCCCTCCCTTTGTTTGTGGTGACTCCAATCAAGGGTGCAACACACACACCATAGGAAGATGGTGTGGGTGCAAGCCAGAGTAAACCCACTGTTTTAGACAACATGATAGAAAACAATAAATGCTTTTTGGTGGACTACGTAACAAAAATTGAAATGAAACCACAGTGGCTTCGTGCTTTCTGCAAAGTAGACTGGCCACATTTGTGCCCTGCTTGGCCAACAGAGGGCACGTTGAATGTGGAAATTGTACACCGAGTCTGGGGCAAAATATTTGGACCTGCACCAGGAAACCATTCTGATCAATTCCCTTACATTGACTCATGAATACAACTGAGAAAAATTCACCACCATGGCTTTGAGCTTATGCTACCCAAGAAAGGTGAACTCTCCTGGTGCTCAAAGGTGACAAACCAAGCCATAACTCCCCAGTGGAAGGGGCACCAAAGACTAAAACGTAAAAGATTTACCTAGTCCTGTCTACTGACTCTGATGAGGATGATTTACCTCCTCCTCATCCTCCTCCATACATGGGCGGCCATGCAGATCCACCAAACCCTCCACTGCCACCCCCAGAGACAGCTGCTGCTTCTAGCCAGCTGCCACCTGCATTGCCTGATTCCACTGTTTTGTCCCCACCAACTACACCACCACCACCCAGTCCCAAGGAGCCACTTGAGCCAAGCCAAATTGGTCACCAACTCTGCTTATCAACTTTCAGGTGCCCCTCTGAGAATGTCCCAGAATAAGGGGACCAAATCAACCAACTGCTTATTACTATCAGCCTTTTAGTTACAGTGATCTTCTCAATTGGAAAAATCACATGCCGCCCTACTCTGAGAAACCTCAGGCCATGGTCGAACACCTCACCTCAGTCTTCCAAATGCATCAGCCGATTTGGGTTGGCTGCAGACAAATTCTCTTGGCTCTTTTCATCACTGAGGAGTGAGCCCACATTATGGAAGGAAGCCAAGCCTGCCTAAGAACTAAAGGTCCAGAAGATGCTGATGATCCTAAGTCCTGGATAGACACAGTTTTCCCTGCTAACCCACTTGATTGGGACTATAATACTGAAGCCAACTGTACAGCTTTGGCCAATATTGAAATGCAATTCTGGCAGGGATAAAAGCAGGGGGGAAAAGTCTATCAATATGTCTAAGATTGCTGATGCTACTCAAAGGAAAGAGAAAGTCCAACACAATTCTAGGAGAATCTGTGTGAGGTTTAATGGACCTACCACCCGTTTGACTTTGAGGATCTTCAGCATCAACAGATGATAAATTCAGTTTTTGTAGTGCAGTGTGCCTCTGACATCTGGAAGAAAATTCAAAAAATTGAGGGTTTTGCTGGCCTGAGTGCTGCTCAGCTGCTCCAGATAGCTTATAAGGTTTTTATAAACCAAGAGGGAGAAGAAAAACAAAAATGTAAATGTAACCAGGCTGCTTTCTTGGCTTCACTCACAGGAAGACCACTCCCAAAAAGAGTTCCAAACCAGTCAATGATGAAACCAAAACCAAGGTGACAAAGTCTCAGAGGGGTTTCAACCTAAGAAGGGCAACCATCTCTACACTCTGGCCCCAAACCAATGTGCCTGATACAAACAGTTCAGACACTGGAAAGACAAATGCCCCTGCCACCTGAAAGCCCAACAGGCTCCAGAAGTATCAGATCTGCCACAAACTGAAACCTTGTTTTCACTTTTTGAAGGCACTGAATAGGCCAGACTGGGCTCTATCAGACTTGTCCCCTGAGAGCCCACTGTCACAATGAAAATTGGGAGAAAGCCAATGACTTTTAGGGTTGATAGCAGAGCTGAATTTCAGTTGTCACCCAATTTGTTGCTCCTTTGACTTCCCAACAAGTTCCAGTAGTTGGGGCTACCAACATCCCCACAGAAAAGAGGTTTTGCCAGAGCTGATCCTGTGAGCTGGGAAAACATTTCATCAAACATGAATTTCTACATGTCTGAATGCCCTGTCCCTCTGCTGGGACAAGATCTGTTAAAATTGGAAACAACAATTTCCTTTGCTCCTAACAAGCCTACCACCCTCACTCTTGAGCCCCTGACCTTGGGTTTGATGTTGACTTTAATCATGCCCCCAAGAAGTAGAATAGCATCTGTATCAGACAAAGATGCCCATAGACTGTAATTCTGAGACATTAAAGCTATGTTTCCAGATGTTTGGGCAGAAGACTTGCCCCCTGGAATAGCCATTAACCATGCCCCCTTGATGATCGGACTTAATCCGGGAGATGCTCCCATCACCATTAAACAATACTCCCATGTCCTGGGAGGCCCACCTTGGGATTCAGTTCCACATCTCCAGGCTAAAACAAGCTGGAATTCTGGTAGACTGCCAGTATCCCTGGAACACTCCACTTTTGCTGGTTGAAAAACTTAATAGGGACTACCAACTGGTGCAAGACCTTCATGCCGTCAAGGCAGCCACTGTAACCTTGCAACCAATGATTCCAAACCTGTACACCCTCCTAGGCCTGCTTTCTCCTGATGTCACCTTGTTCACCTGCCTGGACTTAAAGAATGCCTTCTTCTGCCTGTGTATATCTCCTGCTAGTCAACTGTTTTTCGCTTTTGAGTGGGAGGACCCTGACATAAGACAAAAGGGACAACTCACCTAGATGTGACTGTCACAAGGATTCAAGAATTCTCCTACACTGTTTGAGGATGTGTTGGCAGCCAACATAGCTAAGTTCCCCCACAACAAATTCTACTGTACTGTGCTACAGTACATTGATAATATCCTGATGGTAAGTCCTAATAAAGAGGATTGATTTAAGGGAACAAAAAAACCTTCTTACATCACTTGTGTGACACCGGGCACAAAGTCTCCTTGGAAAAAGTTCAAATCTGTAAATAAAAAGTTAGATATCTAGGATTTGATTTAGAAAAGGGGCTTTGACACTTAAGTCCAGAAAGAAAAGAAGTCATCTGTTCCATCCTGTGGCCTAACTGTAAAAAGGAACCCAGAGAGTTTTTAGGGGCAGCTGGTTTCTGCCAAATTTGGTTACTGGGTTGTGCTGAAAAGGCCAGAACACTTTATGACATGTTAAGAAAGTACGGGACTGAAAGAGACACAACAAATTGGACTTTCAAGCAAACTGAAACATTCAAACAAATCAAAGTGCTCTGACCTCAGCTCCAGCTTTAGGGATCCCAGATATAACTCACTCTTTCACCCTGCTTGTGGATGAAGAGCAACATGTTGCCACAGGGATTCTAACCCAAATGGTGGGACCCTGGGAGAGGCTGGTCACCTACTTGTCTAAGACTTTAGACTCCATTTCTCAAGGGTGGCCTCCCTGTTTGCAGGCCCTTGCAGCAACCGCCTTTCTGATTAAAGAGGTAGACAAATTGACTCTGGGACAAAACTTAACTGCTCAGGTGCCGCTTGCCATTCTTGAGCTTCTTGATAGTTGGGGACGTCAATGACTTTCAGACAGCCACATCACTCAATACAAAAGACTCCTTGTTGGGAGACAAGATTCACCATCAAACCAGTAAAGACTTTAAACCCAGAAACCTATTTGCCCATAGAGCTCAGACAGCCTAATTGTGATTGCCTTGCATTAACCAATGAGCTGTTCACTAGCCACCCTGATCTCCAGATAGAACCCATGGCAGATGCTGAGCCCACCTTGTTTACAGATGAAAATAGCTCTATTAAAAATGGACAACATAGGGCTGGCTATGCTGTTGTCACCACCAAAGAGGTGTTTCTAGCCAGACCTCAACAATGGTCAGCTCAACAGGCTGAGCTCTAGGTGCTTATTCAGGCCCTCAGTTGAGAAAAAGACAAGAAGGTAAATATCTACACAGATTTCTGGTATGCCTTTGTTACAGTCTATGTCCACGGCATGTTATACAAGGAGCAGAGACTCCTTACAACTGAAGGAAAACAAATTAAGAATAAGGATGAGATTTCTCAACTTCATTCTGCAATTTGGAAGCCTAAAAATGTTGCTGTTATCCATTGCAAATGACATCAAAAAGTCAAAGACTCAGTTATTCTTGGCAATCATGAAACAGATGAGGCTGCTAAACTTGCTGCTGAGGCCTCAACTTGGACAGACAATGTGATGGTTCAAAATTTAAAAATTCTATGTGAGATTCCACCAAAGACTGTTCTTAGCTTACATAAAGGCCCCCTCCATTACACCAAAGAAGAAATAGACTTGGAAAAACAGGAAGGGACCACAGTAAACCCAAATGGTGCCTGCACACTGCCTGATGAATGAATAATCATCCTGAAAGTATTAGCTTACACCTTGGTAGAAAATCACCATGACATCACCAACAGAGGAAAAACTGCAATGGCCCAGCTGCTGCATCCCACTACTACAACCCAAATTTGTCAGCACTTTGCACAACCATCAGTAGGAGGTGTGAAATCTGTTCAAGTACTGAGGCCTCCACAGGCCCATGGCCACTGACTGGAATCCAACACACATGATTTTCACCATTCGAAGACCTCCAAATAGACTTTACTAAAATCAAACCATGTCTGGGTTACAAGCATTTGCTGGTTCTTGTCTGTACTTATTCTGGCTGGCCAGAGTCATTTCCAACAAAGACTGAGAAAGCCTATGAGGTATGCAGTTTTATTAAGAGAAATTATTCCTAGATATGGGCTGCCTCTAACCATAGGCAGTGACAATGGGCCATCATCTGTAGCAAAAAAAACACAGAAATTAGCCAAGGAACTGGAAATCAAATTAAATCTTCACACTGCCTGTAGACCCCAGAGCTCTGGCAAAGTGAAATAAATGAACAAACCCTAAAGTTAATACTGACAAAGTACTACCAAGAAACTCAGGTGCCATGGGTAAACTTATTACCTATGGCCCTCCTGAAAGCCAGAACTTCACCTGGACCTACTGGATACACCCCTTTGAGGTCCTGTTTTGGAGGCCCCCACCACTCATTAAAGGTCTCCAAGGAGATACTCCACCAATTAGGAAATATCAGCTTGCAAGAACAACTTATTCAGTCAGGAAAAAATTGCTCCCAGATACATAAGAATATAGCAAAGAGATCACCCATACCCACTGACACACCCTCACACATATATGATTTGGGTCCAAGACTGGAAAGAGGACCCTCTATCCCCAAATTGGAGAGGTCCATATTTAACTATTTTGGCCACTCCCACACAGTAAAAGTAGCAGAAATCCAGCCCTGGATCCATCACTCCAGGATCAAGCAAGTTCATTCTGTTGTCTGCTGGAAGGCCTGTCCCGACAAGTCAGATTCACTAAAGACCACCCTGAAGAGAAAACACGCTTAAAACCTTGCTTCTGCCACTCCAGAAGCTGGCAGATCAATGCACAGCTGAAGAATGACTGGATAACATACATAGGAATACCTGTCCTGATTGACTGATCTTCTGTTACCTTGGTGGGGTTTTGATTCCTTTTTTTTTTCCCCCATTTAATTTAGTGCTTGCTACAGGACTCTGGGTTGTGTCTCCAGAGGACAGAAATGTTCCCCAAAAAGTCACCTTCTTTCTTTTATATTGGTGTAACTATTTTGCTGTGCACTTTGCTTTGTTTTGAGTTATAGATTCAAGGTATTGTTATCCTGCTTGTTTCCTAGTTCCATATCTTCTGTTAATCTTAACATTAGCTATTATTCTCTGGGCTGCAACTCCAGCACACTGGAAGATTACTAGAAAGTTTGCCTTTGTTCTTTATTTTATAAATATTACTCTTGGGCTGTTTACTTTCAACTGTCCACACCTGCAGTAAAAAATGTTTCCCTTATGGATAATATGTATTAGCATTCTAGGAGAGTATGGAAATTCAGGACATTGGGAATTTCAAATTCAAGTTCAAGGTGTAGATCTCTCCAGTTGCTCTTACTTAAGCCAAATGGGATCCCCCACAGCCAAATGTACTTCCATATTTTGATGCATGTCCAAATCTAACTGGAACTCCAGGCTGCTGTTATTACTCAGGGTGTGGAGGATTAAGTTGGGAACAAGAATATCCTTCAAATACTAAGTATGTCTGTCCAAAATGGAGACAAGAAACATTGCAGCCCTCCTTTCTCATCCACCTACTGCCCCAAATGGGATTGTGTCACAGAGTGTGGAAAACCCAGACACAAAATCTTAGTTCAACTCCCTTCTAGTCCAAATTGCCAACTGGGAACCTGCAACCCTTTACAGTATGCTCTCCCGGATCCCTCTAGTCGAGGTTGGCCAATAGGTCACCAGTTGAGAGTTCAGGTAGGTGGACAAGGACTTGACCCCTGGCTTGCTTTACAAATTATGAAGGTTTGGGTACCTCTTGCTCTTCTGTCCCACATTGTTTCCTTTCCCAAGGCAACTGGTGTTTCCCATGGCCTCTGTACCTGCTATGAATAACACAGAGCCTCCTACTCCTGATCTTCTGCACCTAGTCAATGGTACCTATCAAGTCCTCCAGGTTGTAGACTCTGATCTGGGTAATGACTGTTTGTTCTCTGTCCCTCTTTCAGTTCTATCCTATCCAATTTTGGATCTCACTTGAAATAGTTCTAAGCTCCATTCAACTAAAGCATGTGACTACCTGCCTTAGCCCAATCCTAGAACAGTTTGAGGAAACATTTCCTGCTTTCTGGGTAATAGTAAAAGCCAAAATGCCTCTGTTAGCTGTATAGATAATTTAACTGTCACTTCAGGCTCTTTAGCAGCTCCCATTGAAAACTTTTTCATCTGTGCTGATATATTTAATAGCACAAAGATGAGTCTTTGTGCGCTTGCCTTTCTAGACCCTGACTTCACTGTCAATCCAGGACAGCAAAAACCTGCACATGCTACCCATGCTCATCAATCACATCAGAAATGTGACCCTGTGATATTGCCCATATTGGCTGGGATAGCAGTAGCAGTAAGTTTAACACTCAGTGCTACACCTATGGGTGTAAGCTAACAACAATATTCGCAGTTAAGTGATCAGATTGCTGGAGATTTTGCCAACATACAAACTTCAATAGATACACTGCAGGATCCAATAGATTCTTTGGCTGCAGTTGACCTCCATAATCAGAAAGCTCTAGACCTCCTGACAGCCCAATATGGAGATACCTGCCTTTTCTTACAAGAAGACTGTTGTAACTATGACAACAAATCGGGAATAGTAAGAGAAAATTCCATCACTTATGGGAATGCCTTAAACAGAGAGTTCCCAGTCTTATGGAAGGTTCTTCCTAAGGGGGATCATGGGGTTTTTTCTCCTCATGGATAGAAGCCTTCCTGGAACCATTGGTGACCATTTTAGTGGTTCTCCTAGGCTCATGTGTGATTTGTATCTTGGCATGCTTTCTGAACAAATACTTTGAGCACTACAAACTCCTCTTATAAGCTACTTCCTCTTATCAGCTCCTTTCTACTGAAGAAACTGGGGAAACTGAGGAAGAAAAATCTTCTCTATAATAGAAACAAGGAAATGTTGGGGCATAATTACAATGTAAGAACACATTTATAAAATAGCAAACTTATAGGTATTTCATGATACAAATTAGAGGTCTCTGACCAAGTTTCTGCTTCTGAACTCAATTGACCCTGACAGTGTCTAAAGCACAGCTGCATACCTCTGATAAGCACTGACTCAGAGTAATTGTCTATACTTTAACGCACCCTGGGCTAGTCAAGGACACCTTTAACTATGCTCACTCTGTAAGGGCTCCCTCCCCTTGTTCTCAGAATATTTTACCTTTAAGGGTCCCCTCCCCTTGTTCCCACAATGTTTCTTTTTTCTTTAATATTTTATTAATAATAAAAGACAAGGCAGAAGAGAATCCCCCATACTTGCTACATTGCCTGCTATAAAGAGATGCTTGAGTTGCTGACCAGAGGCCTGGCCAAATCTACAAAACAAAAGTTGGTTGATGTTCCTTGGTTGCTATCAATCTAGCCAGACCTCCGAAACAGCAGGTTGCTTACGGGGGGGGGGGGGGGAGTAGTGTTGTCCCTGATTCCAAGCCCGCCTGCCGGTGTCACTCGGGCCGGGTGGGGGCCCCTCCCGGGGCCCTTCTCGTTCTCCTCCAAGGTCCTGGGGTCAGGACCCTGGAAGGCAGTCCATATTGAGTCCTGATCGGTGCCTGTGCCGCTCGGGCCGGGCAGGGGCCCCTCGCGGGGCCCTTCTCATTCTCCTCCCTGTTTCTTTTTTTTTAATTTAAGAGAAAAAAGACACAGAAAAGAAAGACAAAAAGCAAAACAGACAAGCAAATGACAACAGCAAATCCACAACAGTAACATTATAGGTTTACAAAACAAAATGATAGTAATTTGACAATGGTTGCAATACTGCATATTTATACCTTCAAAAGGGTTGTTCAGATTAACAGATATAGACATGTAAAATTGGTCTAATATGTGAGTACTAACTGTTCTTTTTCAATAACATACATTTAGTAGTATACTCATTTTAGCTATTTTATGAATACATATATACAAATTTATGTCTTTTTTCTTTTCCCTTCTTGCTTTCCTCCTTTCCCTTTCCCAATTACTTTTCCACTTGGAGCAGTTTCTTACCCTTACACAGTATTTGTTGTAGATTTTGAATCATATATATTGTTTCATTTTCTTACACTAGGGAGACAATGTGGTATTTACACATGTGGGTTTAATTTATCTCACTTATGAGTATGGTCTCAAGTAATGTCCATTGACTTATAAAAGTCTCAACACAATCTTTCTTGATAGCTGAGTAGCACTCCATTGTATAAAAATACCACACCTTTTTCATCCATTCCTAGATTGATGGTCACTTGGATTGTTTCCAAGATTTGGCTATTACAACTTGTGTTGCTATAAACATGGGTGCACAAATATCACTGTGCTGTGATGTTTTCAATTCTTCTGGGAAAATGCCCAGAAGCGGGATAACTTGGTCAAATTGGATCTCTAATCCGAGCTTCTTGAGGAATCTCCACTCTGACCTCCACAGTGGTTGCACCAGTCTACACTCCCACCAACAGTGGAGAAGGGTTCCTTTTGCCCCCACAGCCCCTCCAGCATTTGTTATTGGTTGATTTATTAATTTTGGCCATTCTTTCTGGAGTGAGATAAATCTCAGTGTTGCTTTAATTTGCATTTCCCAAATGATCATTGATGTTGAACATTTTTTCATACGTGTATTTGCCATTTGTATTTCTTTCTCTGAGAAGTATGTATTCCTCTCAGATGCCCATTTTTGGATTGGGTCCTTGAATTTTAGGGGCTTGACTTTTTTTAATTCTTTATATGTTTTAGATAGAAGTCCTTGGTCTGGTGGACAATTGGCTAAGATATTTTCCCAATTTGTGGGTTTTCTTTTCACTCTACTGGAGATTTCCTTTGACATGTAAAAACTTAATAAGATGAGATCCCAGTTGTTGATTCTGGGAAGTATTTCCCATGCAGTTTGATTTTTGTTCATGAACTGTCTGCCTACTCCTGTCATTAAGACTTTTACCTATTTTGTCTTCCAGCAAATTTAGTGTCTCTGTTTTAATATTCAGATCTTTGATCCATTTTGACTTTGTTTTAGTGCACGGTGATAGACATGGATCTAGTTTTAGTTTATGCATTATGGAAAGCCAGTTTTTCCAGCACCACCTGTTAAACAGGCTACCTTTCTTCCAATGTACATGTTTGGCCCCTTAGTCAATGAAGAGGTGGCTGAGTGTGTTTTTACTTGTGGCTGTATCTTCTGATCTATTTCACTGAACTTCATGTCTGTTTTTATTCCATTACCATGTTAATTTTCTCATAGTCACTTTGTAATATAGATTCAGGTTGGGGATTGTGATTCCTCCTGCCTTACGTTTGTTGCCCAAAATTGCCTTTGCTATTCTAGGTCTCTTCTGGTTCCAGATGAATTTCAGGGATGATTTCTCTAGCTCTGTGAGGTACACAAGTGGTATTTTGATTGGGATTACATTAAATCTGTATAGCAATTTTGGGAGAATGGCCATTTTCACGATGTTTGTTCTTCCTATCCATGAACAGGGAATATCATTCCATTTTCTGAAATCCTCTTCGATTTCCTTTTTCAGAGTAATGTAATTTTCACTGTAGAGATCTTTTGCTTCCTTTATTAGATTGATTCCTAAGTATTTCAATTTTTGTATACTATAGTGAAGGGTGTGGTTTCTCTTATTTCTCTCTCAGTGAGTTTGTTGTTTGTGTATAGGAATGTTGTTGATTTTTAAGTGTTGATCATGTATCCAGCAACATTACTGAATTTGGTTGTTACATCTAGAAGTCTTTCAATGGATTTTTGGGGGTCTTCTATGTAGACTATCATATCATATGCAAATAATGATAATTGAACTTCTTCCTTTCCTATCCTTATTCCTTTCATTTCTTTCTCTTGTCTAATTGTTCTGGCTAATATTTCCAGAACTATATTGAATAGGAGTGGTGATAATGGACATCCTTGTCTTGTTCCTGATTTTAGGTTCAAAGTTTTCAGTTTTTCTCCATTTAGTAGGATGTTGGCTGTTGGTTTATGATATATGGCTTTTATCAGGTTGAGATAGAGACCATCTACTCCAATTTTCTGTACAGTTTTGATCATGAATGGGTGTTGGATTTTGTCAAAAGCTTTTTCTGCATCTATTGAGATGATCATGTGGTTCTTGTCCTTGGCCCTGTTGATATGGTGGATTACATGTATTGATTTCCGTATGTTGAACCATTCCTGCATTCCTGGGATGAATCCCACTTGATCATGAGGTATAATCTTCCTGATAACTTGTTGTATTCTATTTGCCAGTATTTCATCGAGGATTTTTGCATCTATGTTCATGACGGAGATTGGTCTGTAATTTTCTTTTTTGGTTGGGTCTTTCTCTGGTTTTGGTATGAGGGCAATACTTGCTTCCAGGAATGAGTTAGGGAGACTTGTTTCCCTTTCAATTTCATTGAAGAGTTTGAGGAGTGTTGGGATTAAGTCTTCCCTAAATTTCTTGTAGAATTCAGCAGTGAATCCATGAGGACCAGGGCTTTTCTTTGTTGGTAAGGTTCTAATTACATTTTCAATTTCATTAGCTGAAATTGGATTATTCAGCAGTTTTACATCTTCTTGATTCAGCTTTGGTAATTCATAGGTTTCTAGGAATCTGTCCATTTCTTCTGTGTTATCAAACCTATGTGAGTAATGGTTTTCAAAGTAGGTACTGATAATGTTCTGTATTTCCACAGGGTCTGTAGTGATTTCACCCTCTTCATTTCTTATTGCATGAATTTGAGCTTTTTCTTTCCTTTTTTTTTTTTTTTTTCGGCACCAGGGATTGAACTCACAACCTCATGCCTGCCAGACAGGTGCTTAAGCCACTGAGCCAAACTCCTGGCTCCTCTTTTTGATAAGGCTGCCTATGGGTTTTGCAATTTTATTTATTCTTTCAAAGCACCAAGTCTTCATTAATTCTTCATATTGTTTTCTTAGTTTCAATTGCATTAATTTCTGCTCTGGTCTTGATAATTTCCTCCCTTCTTTGGGCTTTGGACTTGACTTGTTTTTCTTTTTCTCTAAGTTTAAGGTGCATCATTAGGTTGTTTATGTGTGTCCTTTCCACTTTTCTTTTTTTTTTTTTTTTTTTTTTTTTTTTTTTTTTTTTTTTTTTTTTTTTTTTTTTTTTTTTTTTTTTTTTTTTTTTTTTTTTTTTTTTTTTTTTTTTT
>RJWM01022538.1:0-33534 GCA_004363535.1 Dasyprocta punctata
ACAGAAATTTAGTGTTGGCCTATATATAAGCAGTGAACAATTCAAAAATAAAATTGTAAAGGCACAAGTTAAAACATCACAAAAAAGCTTAAAGTAATATTACTGTATAAATCTACCAAAATACATTCATTATCTGTATCCTAAAAACTATAAAAACTGATCAAAAGTACTCAACTACAACCTAAAAAAGTGAAGAGAGACTATGTATGTGAATTGGACAAATATCAAAACATTTATTCTCCCTAAATTTATCTATAGATTCACCTCAATATCTATCAAAATCTCAGCAAATTCTTTTTTTTGTTAACTATCTTAACTATTTTTTATACCTGTGTACATAAACATCTGCAGAGTTTTTCTTTCAGTCACACAAGTGCAACAATACAATGCTTACCTATGTGTGACTTACTTATTTCACTGGTAAGTATATTCTCAAGGTGCATCCATTTAGGTATGAAAGTGTCTAGTTTATTGTTCCTTATAGCTGAGTAGTATTCCATTATATAGAAACATCACATCTTTCTTTTCCATTCCTCAGTCGAGGGGCTTTTAGGTTGTTTCTAAGATCTGGCTATTATGAACTACACAGCTATAAACATAGGTACACATATATCACTGTGGTATGATGTTTTTAGTTCTTTTGGGAAGATACCCAGAAAGGGAATAGCTGGGTCAAATGGGATCTCCAATCCTAGCTTTTTGAGGAATCTCCAGAATCCTACTTTTAGAGAAAACATCTTTAAAAGACATTTTGGAAACACACAGGTAAAACAAATAGGGCAAAATTTTAGCAGCTGTTGAATCTTGGTGCTGGGAATATGTGTGTTCACTGTACTCTTCTTGTATGTTTGAAATTTTTACTAATAAAAACCACCGTGAAGGGGTCAAAAAATTTCCATAGCAAACACATCCTGCTGGGAAGAAGTAATTCTTAATTCAGGCAGTAAAGGAGCTTGTGCTCCGGTCCCATTTCCTGAGCCTTCTGCCCGGCGCTGGCGCCTTCTTGTCCACGACAGGCCTTCCTGGAGCCCGGAGAAGAAGTAGTGAGGCAGCCGCTGAGCCTCTTTCTCTCTCTAGCTCTTCGGGGACTTAAGAGACCGCTTAACAGGATAAATGGTGCCTGGGCCCACATCATCCTAGGAGAGAGGGTTTTAAAAGGCCTCCCACATTGGGATCCAGGGCTCTCGTTTAGGATCACATCCAGCGTGCAGTCCCTGTCCTCTGGGGCCTTTGGTTGTGGCTTTGCATACACTTATCTCAGCCCGCCCCAACCTCCTTGACAGGGAAAATGCCTCTGAACTCCCTGCAATACTCAGTGTGTGCTTTACACAGACTCGGCATAAATACTTCTGCTGGATGAATAAATGTGAGGGAAGAACAGTGTAATATAAAAGAAACTGATATAAACACAGAGAGACTTTTCTGCAGCTCTCCAAAGGTACGGGCTATATACACACAGACCTTCTTAGAATTGACGATCACGGGACAGTGACCGGTAGTCTGCCTCCCAAGAACAGGACTCGCATGAGCTCTGTCCAGTCAGTGGTAAACAGCCTTCTGTATCCCTACGGACAATCCTTATTTTCCCCATTCATTAAAATGCATCCAATTGCAAAAATAAATTTGACAATGGTGCAATTAGGATCACAACATCTTTGCATGGCTCCTGCTGCAGCTCATTAAAGTGGAGATTAAGCAGGAGATTCTGATATAGGACTTCTGTGCCAACAGTCTGGTTTCCTGCTTCACATCTCAGAGACTTCAAAGGAAACCGAAAGCGCTCAGTTGGAAATAGCGGCTTCAGAGGAGGTTTTCCCAGACTGTAGGCGATGTGGCATTTCCCTGTTCCTGAAGGAGCGGCCCCACTGGTGAACTCTAACTCTCCAATTCAAAAATTGGAAAGGACAACCAGAAAATTCCAAGATTTAGAACAGTCTCTGGAAAACGTTGCCCATCTGGGTCAGGTGACAACATTTCTAGCTGAAGTCGTGCGCACAGGTAAACCAGTTCTCCTGCGTCCTCACCACCTTCTGGGGCACAGACTCCAAATCTTCCCGTATTCCTAAAGGCCCTGCCTGTCACAGGCCTGAGAAGGCAGAGAGCTTCATTTTCTAAGACCAGCAGAGCCACCGTGTGGTCAATATAGAAATTGTGTTTGAGGGCACGATCCTGTAGAAACAGCATTAAATGAAGCCCCAGAGGAGGGAGATAAAAATGAGGGAAGTGGGCCTTACCAAGGACCCCTTGGACGAAAGAGATACTTAATGTTTTTTTCTATTGGCAACTGAGTTTAGAAAACACTGAGTTACAGTTGAAACCTTCTTTGCAGACCATCAACTATGTTATCATTGATTGTGAATGTCTCATAATGTAATACATTAGGTAGTATTTTTAAAATTAATTTGAATATGGGGGCCCTTTCTATGTGGAATGTCTCAAGAATTAGTACTGTGTGTCTGTCAGACTTTTATAAGCACGGTTTAGAATCGCACAAGGAATAGCATAGAAATCACATCTGGGAGATATTCCCAAGGTTAGCGAAATCTAATTATTAGAGAAATCTAATTATCTTTGGTGACGACGCTAGCCCAGCGGGGAGAATCCTTCAGTGGGGCACTTCCTTCAAGCCTACCTCTAAGCGGGGCATTCACTTCTAATGTCCCTGAAAGATGTCACATTTGACAAAATGTGGACTTCACAAACTTGAAATCGTCCATTCCCTCCTGTTCTCCTTAACTCTGTGAGCAAGTGTTTTTCCATCCCGCCTGAAAGTTAACCTCCAAACCTTACAGAAGTTGGTTTTAGTTCTGCTATATGAGGCTCCACTAATCTCTCTTCTTTATGACAGTCTTTCCCAATTTGAAGACAGGTTTAATTTCATCTCAAATTGTTCTCCAAGGGAAGCTGCCCTAATACCTACCACCATCTTGTACCTTGCAGTTTTCTGGTTACTCTCCTGGTTACGCTCCTAAAAGCCTTTCCTCTATACCCAGCTCTCTCTTAAAAAGAATGTGATCTGGGATTGGATAGAGCTCCGCAGGTATCATCTGAACAGAGCAGTGGGCATTGGAAGGATTCAGATATTGGGTAACTGCAGAAAATACTTACTTTAATGAAGTCTAAATATTTATCAGGCTCTTGAGGTTTTTGAGCAGCAATGAACTAAGTTGATGAACACTTTTTATACTGTTGCTAAGATTCCTTCCTTTTCTTTTTTCCTTCCCCAAATTTTATCAGTACATAATGATAACACTGCGTTTGGGGAATTGGTGCATGTATATAACACATCTTTTTTCAACCTCCTTTCTCCCCTGCTTCTTCCCTCTGTCTCTTGGTCTCCTTTTCCATTTGAAAAAGATCTATCTCCATATTTTCTATTGTCTTTTATTTTATTCTTTATGTATGGGGGTTTTGTAGCAGAAAAAACCATGCAATTTTAGGTTGTGTGTCTGATGTCATTTAATTAGGGTCTAAAAGTGCATCCATTTTCCTACAAATGACTAAAGTTTATCATTCTTTATGGCAGAGTAGTACTCCATTGTGCATAAATACCACTTTTTTTTTTTTTTGGTACTGGGGATCAAACTCACAACCTTGTGCCTGCCAGGTAGGTGCTTACACCACTGAGCTAAATCCCCAGCACTCTTTTTTGAGACAGGGTCTCGCTATGCAGTTCAGGCTGGACTTGAACTCACTTTGTAGCCCAGGCTGGTCTCAAACTCACAACAATCCTCTTGCCTCAGCCTCCCAAGTGCTGAGAAGAAAGGTGTGCGCCACCACAACTGGCAATACCATATTTTCTTTATCCATTCATCTGCTGATGGACATGTAGGCTACTTCCAAGGTTTAGCTGTTATGAACAGTGCTGCTATAAATATGCATATGCATGTATCGCTGTGGTATGATCTCTTTAACTCTTTTGAGAAGATGCCTAGAAGGGGAATAGATGCGTCAAATGAAATTATTATTTTTAGTTTTTTGAGGAATCTCCATTCTGTTTTCCAGTGTGGTTGTACTAGTTTACATTCTCACCAACAGTATAGAAGTGTTCATGTTTCCACACAGCCTTTCAAGAATTTGTTATTTGATTTCTTGATGATAGCTATACTTTCTGGAGTAAGATGAAATTCAATGTTTTAATGTGAGTTTCTCTAATGTTCAGAGATGTGAAACATTTTTCATGTATATCTTGGGCATTTGTGGTTCTTCTGAGAACAGTTTCCTCATTTCAGTTGCCCATTTTTTGATTGGGTCTTTTATTGTGGGGTAATTATTTGAGTTCTTTACATATTCTAGATATTAGTCCTTTGTCTGAGGGATAGCTCACAAAACCTTTTTCCATTCTGTAGGTTGCCTCTTTACTCTGTTCATTGTTTTCTCTGCAATGCAGAAGCTTTTTAATATGATAAGATTCCATTTGCTGATTCTTGCTACTATTTCTTGTGCAACTGGAGTTCTGTTCAGAAAGTCCCATATTTCAGTAGTTTTACCTCTTTGATCCTGTAGCAGGTTATTTCTGTCTTAACATCGAGATCTTTGATCCATTTTTATTTTGGTGTAGTACATGGTGAGAGATACCGGTCTAGATTCATTCTTCTGAACATGGGTAGCCAGTTTTCCCAGCAACACTTGTTAAAGAGGTTTATTCCTCCTCCGGTGTAGGTTTTTGGTCCCTTTATCAAAGATCAAATAACTGAATGTACCTGGCATTGTCTATTCTGTTCCATTGATCCACAGTGCCAGTACCATGCTGGTTTTTGCTTTGTTTTGTTTTTTTAATATTTATTTATTTATTTATTTATTATCTTCTGAGACAGGGCCCCACTATGCTTTTCAGTCTGGCCTTGAGCTCTCTTTGTAGCCTAGGTTGGTCTTGAGCTTGCAATGATCCTCCTGCCTCAGCCTCCGGAGTGCTGGGTTTACAGCATGTGCCGCCACACCCAGCTGTTTGTTTTATTCACTGAAGTTTTGCAATAGAACTTGAAATCCAGGATTGTTATGCCTCCTGCTTTGCTATTGTTACCTGAGACTGCTTTTGCTATTCTGTATCTCTTCTGGTTCCACATGAATTTTAGGATTTTCTTTCCCTAGTTCTTTGAGGAATGCTCCTGACATTGTGTTAAATCTATGCATCAGGAGTGAAAGCATAGCTATTTTGCCTAGCTTGTTTCTGCCTAGCCAGGAACAGGTGATACTTTTCCATTTTTTGATTTCTTCCTTGATTTCCTTTTTCAGAGTGATACAGTCATTGTAAATATCGTTCACTTCTTTGGTCTGGTTAATTCCTAAGTATTTAATTTTTCTAATTTATTTCTCAGTGAGTTCATTATTGGTATACAGTAATGCTATTGCTTTTTGTGCATTGATTTTGTAATTTGCTACATCACTGATTGTTGTTATTAATCATAGAAGTCTTTCAGAATTTTGCTGGGAGTTTGGCTCAGTGGCTTAAGCACCTGTCTGGTAGGCACAAGGCTATGAGTTCAATCCCCGGTGCCAAAAAAAAAAAAAAAAAAAAAAAAAGAACAGAATTTTTTAGGTCTTTTACATAGGAGATCATGTTACTGGTAAATAGTGATAATTTGACTTCTTCTTTTCCTGTACATATTCCTTTTACTTCTTTCTCTTGCCTGATTGCTCTGGCTACTGTTTCAAGTACCAGGCTGAACAGGAATGATGATAGTGGACATCCTTGTCTAGTTTCTGAGTTTAGAGAGAAAGTTTTCAGATTTTTCTCATTTAATATGATGTTGGCAGAAGGTTTGTCATAGATGGCTTTTTTCAGATTGAAGTGCTTATATACCTATTTTCTTCAGGATTTTTGTCACAGATAGATTTTGGATTTTGTCAAAGGTTTTTTCTGCCCCTATTGAGATGGTCATGCAATTTTTGTCTTCATGTCTTTTTATGTGATGTATTACATTTTTCAATCTGCACGTGTTGAACCATCCTTGCATGCCTGGGATGACGCCTGCTTGACACGATATGTGATCTCATTTTTTTTTCTTTTTCTTTTTGAGACAGGGTCTCACTATGTGATTCAGGTTGGTCTTGAACTCACTTTGTAGCCCAGGCCAGCCTCAAACTCTAAGTAATCCCATCTCAGCCTCCCAATTGCTGGAATTACATCCATGTACCACTACATTGGTGCAATATGTCTTTTAGATAATTTGTTGCATTCTATTTGCCAGTATCTTCCTGAGAATTTTTACTTCTATGTTCATTAATGAGATTGAGCTGTAGTTTTCCTTTTTGGCTGGATCTTTATAAATTTTGGAATCAGAGTAATGGTAGCATCCAGGAATGACATTGAGAGTACTCCTTCTCTTTCAATTTTATTAAAGAGTTTAAGGAGTATTGGAGTTAGATCTTCCCTGAAGTTCTTAAAGAATTTAGAAGTGAATCCATCCTAATCTGGGCTTTTCTTAGTTGACACATTTTTTATAATTTCCTCCCAGCTGCTGAATCATCTGGGCAGGGCATGCCTCCTCTACATCTATGAAGGGTTTTTTTTTTCCTGTTTTATAGCACAGATATCACACTTCATTCAATTCTAGTCGATTCACTTGCTGTTAGTTCATCATTTGAGCTTGCTGAGACAGTCTTCTCTTTCATTCATCTTTTTGTTCATCCTCCCATCCATTCATGGTAGATTTATTGAACAACTTCTATGTGTTGATCATTTCTTAGGCTCTGGGGATTAAAAGACATTGTCTGTAAAAGAGTTCACTATTTAATGAGAACTCATTGATAATCAGTTTAATAATGATACAAGTTCCACAGTTACTGCCAAAACCTTCCTCCAAATTCATTTTGACCCCCACGCCAACACCTGTTTGGTTAGGATGATTCTATCAGATTAAACTCACTCTGAAGTTACCTGACAGTGCATCAGGCATCTTACTGAAAACCAGATCAGACTTACCTTATTAAAAGAAGAAAATGGGGCTGGGGATACAGCTCAGTAGCACAGCGCCTGCCTGGGAAGCATGGGGTTGTGAGTTTGATTCCCAGTACCAAAAAAAGAAAAAAAGAAAAGAAAAGAAAAAAGAAAATGTACCCAACATTCAAAATAAAATTAAATTCCAAAGAATGAATGAATCAACTGGGGATTTAGCTCAATGGCATAAGTGCCTGCCTGGCAAGCACAAGGTCATGAGTTCAATCCCTGTATGAATCAATCCCTGAAACCCAGCAGACACAGCTGAATTTAACTTTATATCTAATTGCTAAAACATCACCAGAAAAAAAATCAAGTAATTTTTGAAAACAATTTACTCCAACTGGGTGAAATTATAAGGGTAAAAATAACTGCAAAAAGTCTTGAATTTACGTAGTAGGTCTGTTGTTAGTAAAGTGATGATTCTGAAACCAACCTGTGTATGATTGTGAGATAGAACAAATAAATGTATTGGTATTTGTTAGAACCAAAATTCTCACTGTGCGAGAGTTTGAAATGAGAGTAAGAATGACCTATGTGGTTTTATATTTGAATTGGAGGAATAATATAAAAAAATCAAGACTGGGCATGTTGGCACACACCTACAGTCCCAACACTCAGGAGGCTGAGGCAGGACTGGCCAGCCTGGGGTACAAAGTGAATTCAAGGCCAACCTGAATGCATAGTGAGACATGACTCAAAAAAAAAATCAGTATTTTTAAAAAATATATTGATTTATGTTTCAGCATGCCACAAAAAAGGGGTTAGAAACGATACCATAGTAACTGGCATGCACAAAATTGGCTTTTAAGTTCCATTCTTAAGTTCAAGGACTCTGGGATCCTTAGGGAAATAGCTGATTCCAGCAAAGTATAAGATGGGCCTGGAGAATCTGACTGTGGTAGGAGAAGGCACAGATGCAGAGCATGCAAAGCCTAAGGTGGACTCACCGAGAGGACTTGGGAGCCAGCTGGGAGAGGCCCCCCATCAAATCTAGAGCAATATGAGCATCAAAATTAATAACGTCAGTAATGGATGACAAGGCACTAGATAAAAAGAATCCGTTTGTGTCAATAGACTGCTACAAACCCTGGGTGCAGGGAGGGGGAAATCTTTGCAAAAGATCGATTCGTACTGATGTAAACACAGAATTCTAAAGCCTCTTTGCAATCACCAATGCAATAATTGACTCAGGTGTATGTTATTGATAGATATTAAAAACTACTGAATGAAATAAAACCTGATATGCACATGATTTCAAATATTGCCTGCAAATTTTCTATTAACAACAAAGGAAAAAAGACCTACTGACAATGGAAAGATCTGGTGGACTCCACCACCCAAACACTTTAGTCAAATTTAGCATGACTGTGCTCCAATATTCCACTTTGTATCCCCTGGAAAGCACTTATCCATCAGTCACAGGCTTGCCCCAAAGGGTGCTAACTCTGCCACACTTCCCGGGTGAGTACCAGGGCAGAAGGTGAGAGCTAAGTGCCACAGGTTGGAGGGAAGGCACTGGCTACTCTCACCTTCAGCCAGCTGGAATCCACACTTTGCCTATAAAGACCCACAAAGCCTAGGGTGCAGTATTTTTACTCTTGACTCTACCCTAAAGAAGCTCACAAGTGTGGAGCACATCCATGAAACCCTCATTTGTAATTTAAAAAAAATCAGCAACCTAAATTCCATCAAGAGTACAATAAACACAAAACAATAGCATAGATCACACAGTGGAATAATGTAGTACTGTTGCAGCAGAAACCCCCCACCCACCAGTCTGTTAGTTGCCTAGATAACAGTTCCTGTTACAAGTTCCTCTTACCTCTGTCTCTTAGAAACAGCTGGTCACTGTGAGGCATATTGTAAGAACCAATCAAAGACAGTCAAGTACTCTGCCTCTGTACTTCCCCTTTCAATGCCATTAAAACCTCCCTCCCTGGGCCTTCAGGGATTGATATTTTGGGAATGATCCTGATCAGTGCTTGCCAACATAAAAAAAAAAATCTGCCTCCAAATCCTGGGTGTCATCTTTGGTGTTTCTGTTTCCATAGCATCTGGCATGTTGACCAGGAAGACCAACTATGCTGACCTCTTTAGTCACTGGTTATGGCCCTTGCAAATGGAGTAAGGACCTCTCCAGGTCCTGATGGGAAGACGTCCCCTCAGAGGTCTGCAGGAGGGTTCTTGACTCTCTGCTAAGTGGCTCACATCAGATCCAAAAGGGAAGAGGACACAGTCTGCCTGCCTGCCTGCTTGCCTGCCTGATTCCAGTAAGACCCCCGGGGTCACCCCAGTTAGTCTGTCTGCCAGTCCTGCTCAGCTCAAGTAGAAAGAGAGCTTGATCAATTCTCATTAGTCAGGAGCACCCTTGAGGGAAGGGGGTTGGAATATGTTAACCTCTGAATGTCTGTTGAGTGAAGTATGAGCAAAAGGCACAGACAGCGTAAGCAGTAGGCTGCTCCATCTGTGCTCCAAGACTGGGAAGAACTAGTCATGGTGGCTATCTGGGCCCTCACCTGTGGTTCCATGACAATCAACACGTGGTGCAACGGAGGCGTTGCACAGTCCTTAGCTAAGTCGTGCCTAGGTCCACACAGCCAGGCAGGCATCTGAATGGTCTCCTTCTGAGGGACACCCACTCATTGTCTCTTGTACCATCCTTCATGGGTACACAACACACACGTAGGAAGTCAGAGATGGGAATTAATTAGTCAAAACCCACAGTTCCTGACTGCAGGAAAAAGGGCTTTTACAGGGTTAAAAATGAAACCAAACTGCTCCCTGTGTCTCAAGGAAAAAGAAGCCCATTCTTCCTGAGAATTCTGCCTCAGTACCCTCATTAGCCACCACGGTTCCTGACAACACCTATAGCTTCACTCCCTGCTCCTGACTAGTCTACTCCCAGTCAGCTGAACTGGTTCCAGCTGGCCACTGCCTGCATTCAGTCACAGAGGCCCTCCCTCTTGAGCCTTTGGCTTCCTATTCTGGTCAGATGGTATCATCCAGCACCCACCTGAGAACACTGTCAGCAATTCCTTCTGAGTTCCACATTTTGACAGAGGAAAAATTGAACTGTTAGCCCTGATGAATGAGTTGCCATTACCTTTCCCAAAGGTTGTTCCACCTAGAAGTGTAAAATCAGTTGAGAACTTTTCAAAAACATCAAAGAGGGGGGGACAAAAAGCAAAAGTCTTCTCTGCTAGAAAAAATGTTTACTATCACCAGGGCAACTGAGTCTCTTGCCTCTCACCCCCTTCTGCCACGCACAAACTAGCTGTTCTGGAACTAGTTGTCTTGGAAGGACAACTCCCCATATCGCTTCTGGGAAGAGAACTCCTCTTCAAGTTAGAAGCAACTGTCTCCTTTGCACCAGGGCAGTCAGCTTCCTTCTCATTTCTATCACCTTGCACTCTTCAGTTCCTGACCCTTACACCCTTTTTGGACTTCTACCTAGAGATGCCACCTGGTTTGCATGTCTAGATTTAAAAATGCTGCCTTCTGCTTGTGGGTTGCTCTCATAAGAAGATCCTGAGACAGGACAAAAAGGCCAACTCGCTTGGACTCAATTGACACAAAGGTTTAAGAGCTCTCCCACTATTTTAGGGAGGGTCTAGCAACAGATTTGGCTCCTCTGAAACAGCTTATTTCTCTATCCCCATCCTGCTGGCTGTCACAGTCCCCTGGGCCCTGAGACTGGGCCATCAACCACCTGCCTCTAATGGTGAAACTCACCCTGGGGCAATCCCCTGGATCAAACAGTATCCTGCCTATAAAACCAGCTCAGGATCTCTGAGCTGTCAATGCTGCTGTATTGGGTGATAGGCTATGTACTCCCAAGTCCTCACATACTTTTGATGGGGCTAAGTCTGGTGCTTGCTTGTGTTCAGTTTGTTGTCTAGCACCGGGATTAGCAATGTGAGTGCTGTACCCACCCAGGGGTGGAGCTGACATACAGTGTAAGGGAGGCGGGGCTTCCTCTTGCACTTCCAGGCTTCCACCTGCTCTCTTCTCTCTCTCGCCAGTGCACCTTGCAGCCGCCATGAACGGCAGCCCCTCCATGCCATGCTGACTTGGAGCCAACTAAGTAGGACTGAAACTCCCGAGAAACTGTAAGAATAAACCTTTCCTTCCCTAATTTTGGGCATCAGGTATTTTGTCTTGGCAATGAGTGAAAAGTAACTAAGACAGTTGCCATGACTGCCCTCCATAGATGTTGCCTCCGTCTTCTGCCCTCACCCACATCCTGCCAGTACACCTGCCTGGACCTAAAGAATGCCTTCTTTTTCCTTTAGTTGGCTCCTATCAGCCAGTCTCTATTCAAAAAGACTCCATTTTTTTCTGGACTCAAAAGTCAACTGACCTGTACTCAACCTCCCAGAGGTTCAAAAATTTGTTTACCCACTTTGAAAGAGCCCTCACAGCTGACTCAGCTAGTTTCCCAGCACAAAATATCCTGCACTTCTGATTAATGACATCCAAGCTGCCTGATGGAAAAACACAAAAGTTCTGCTGCAATATCTGGCAGAAACTGTTTATGAGAAAGAAACTCTGCAAATTTCTTGGAGCTTCTGGCTTCTATAGAAACTGGATCATTGAGTTCACAAAAAATAATGATGCTTACTCAGACTGTCAGCCCCTGGAAGCACTCAGTGTCCTGTCTGTACAAATACTTGGATCCAGTTGCTAAGGGCTGCCTCCCCTTGCCTTGATGCTCTAGACGGCCACAGTCCTTTTGATCAAGAAAGCTGACAAGCTCACTTTAGGCTGAGAACTAACTGTCCTGGTGCCACGTGCTCTGCTGGACCTCCTGAGTAACTGTGGACAACTCTCTCATGGACCTGCCCCCAAGCTGGATCCACAAGACCATGACTGCCTAGAACTAAATGATGAACTGTTCTTGAGCTTACCAGACAGATGCTGACAGATGCTGAGTACACCCTCTTTATGGATAGAAGTATCTCTGTTAGGAATGGAGTCTGATTGGGTAGATATGTTGGACTGGCCAAAGCTCTCCTACTACTGCTTCCTGCCACTATTCAGAAACCTGCCACCAGCAATACCAAACCTGCACTCAAAACAATCCAGTTCAGAGGTCTAAGTCCCCTCTAGAGATCCAATTGACCGTAACATCAACCCCAGCCAGAAAGACTTTACCGATACTTCTGGAAGAAATCAGAGCCAGACTGCCCCCACCATATGCTCTGCAAGCTCAAGCCACAGCACTGGCACCTGTACCCCTGCAGCCAGCTCAGCTTCAGCATCTGTGTCACTGGCCCTGACCTCCCTGCCCCATTTAAAGATATACAGATAGACTTAGGGCTCATCTTCACATACTTGGGCTGACCCAAGGCATTCCCTACCCACACTGAGAAGACAATAAAAGTTTGTAAGGCCTTGCTGTGAAAAATTATCCCTAGATATTGCCTACCATTGGTCATTGGCAGTGACAACAGGCCTACATTTGTAGCAAAAACTAGATTAAGTAAACACTACACGTAGCATATAGGCCATTGTCTTAGTTACTTTTTACTTGTTGCTGAGACAGAATACCTGATGCCCAAAATTAGGGAAGGAAAGGTTTATTTCTTACAGTTCTCAGGGATTTCAGTCCATGCTTATTTGGCTCCAAGGCAGCATGGCGTGGCAGGACAGCCATTCATGACGGCCACCAAACAGCAAAGCAAACCAACGAGAGACAGGGAGAGAGAAAGCCTTCCTCTCTCCCTTACACAGTAAGTTGGCTCTCCCCCAGGATGGGTGCAGCACTCACATCACCAATCCCAGCACTAGACAACAAACCAATCACAAACGCCAGACTCAGCCCCACCCAGATTACATAAGGCCTTGGGGGGGACACAGAATCAAACCAATACAGCCATAAAGTTCTGAAAAAGTTCCCTACAGGAACAGATTGTAATCAGTTTAGCTAAAGGACCAACCATACCTGTAGACACTTCTGCTCATACATGTAACCCAAGTATATATTAGCTACCTCTCCAAGTTTCAGAAACTCAGCGTTAGTGCCACCATTCCAGAGTTCTGGGGAGTTTACCTGCACCAGACAGCTCCTCTGAGGCTCTCCCTGAAGAGACTCAAAGCCCAGCTCTGGTCACTCTGGATCCTGACCAGTCCATGCATGACTGAAGCCTGCGGACAGCACTCATAGGGTTGCTCCATACCTCAATGCCTGATTCACCTTGATTTTTGTGCCTTTTCAGACTGCTTATCCCAGTCCTTGCTTCCATTTCAGGTTGCATTTTTGCCTTAGCTCTATGACCCTGAGAGACTAGAAAATGACCAGTAAGCTCCTTACTGGTGTTCAAGGCACACTGGACACTCTCCTAGATCAGATTAACTCCTTCACTCCCTTGTCAGAGTCAACTTAGGGAGAAATCCTGTAATAAGGGAAACAAACCACAAGCTCCTGGTGGGAAAATGTTCTATCTTGGGGACCTTAGCTAGGGCCCATCCTAGGGCTACTGAATGCTACTGATTCTAGTTGCACCTTCTCTCAAAAGGTCACATGTAATATGTCCAGCAAAGATGTAATGGGGAAACTAAAAGAGGAGGGAAATGTAGAAAATGCTCCTCCAGCCAATCTGTTAGTTGCCTAAGTAACAGTTCTCGTTACAAGTTCCTTTTACTTCTGTCTCTTAGAAATGACTGGTCATGGTGATACATCCCTGGTCACTATGATGCATATTGTAAGAACCAAAAACAGCCAAGTACTCAGCCTCTATACTTCTCCTTTCAACTCCACAAAAATCTCCCACCCTGGGCCTTCAGGGCTTGATATTCTGGGAATGATCCTGATCAGTGCCTGTCAATGCAAAATAAATCTGACTCCAAATCCTGGGTGTTGTTTCAGTGTTTCTGTTGCTGTTGCACTGTGGGATTGGGCAAACTGCAATGTTGAAAGAGGAGGGAAAAAAAGGCTCATGGCAAAACACATTCAGAATGATTCTATTCACATAGAGGTCTGCCACATACAAAGTGAAGCAGTAACTTATTGAAGTCTCCACATCTATGTGTGAAGCTATAGAGAAAAGCAAATGAATAACTGCTACAGAGTTAGGATACTGGCTATGTCTCAAGAGAGAGGAGAATGCAGTGCAGGGGTATGAGGACTGCAGGGTGTGTCCCTGGAAGCTCTAGAAATACTCCAATACCAAGTGTGCACCATAAGGTGTATGTTTTATTTTTATTCTTCAACATGTACACATGTGCATTTTTAGTCTCTGATCTAATATATTTTACAACAAGTTTTAAAAATTATTTTAAGGCTGATTTATAGACCAGGACCCTTATTGGTCCTGCCTGAAGGATGAGGCCAGCACCAGCAGGCACAGCAGGAAACCACAGAAGAACAAAGCTGTTCCATCTGCAAAACCCATCTCAAGAATCAAGAAATGAGAAACGCTCGCATCTGTCCTGCCCTTCAGAGAAGCACAACCACACTCTCTCCTCCTGCAAATTCAAGGCATCAAACTCCTCTCCACCCCTTTAAATCTTTTGTACTACCCTCACCTCCTGCTGATTTTGCTGTCAAACTCAGCTCTCTCCCAGAGGAGCAAAGAAACAGCCATGGTAGCTTCTACAGAGCTTCCTTGGGTGGCCTCTCCTCTCCATGCCTTTAACATATCTCTAACCACTGTGGTAATCAGCACAGTGATTCATTTTTTTTAGTACATGTTTAGCAATAGATAATAATCACATTCATTGTGCATGTCCATAACATAGCTTAATTCTTTTCTTGACTCCTTCTGGAGATACCTTTAAAAACTAATAATAGAAACTCACTTTGACCCAGCTATATCTCTCCTCAGTATCTTTCTGAAAAAGAGTTAAAGTCATCATATTATAGTGATATAATCATACCATTGCTTATAGCACCACAGTTCACAATAGGTGAGTTATGGGAGTGGCCTATATGTCCATCAATAGGTGAATGAATAGAGAAAATGTGGTATATGTACATAACAGAGTGCTACTCTGCCACAAAGAAGCATAAATTTGAGTCATTTGTAGGAAAATGAATGTACTTTGAGACCATAATGCAAAGTGAAAAAAATAAGACACAGAAGATCAAATATCACGTGGTTTGTTTTATATGAGAAGCACAAAATATAAACAATTTAAAGAGCAAAATTATGAACAGATGGTCAGAAATAGGAAGGCTAATTTTTTAAAATTTTATTTTAAAAGAGGATAAAACCAAGGAAAATAAAACCAATCAAAATAAACTGGTATAAATGATACAGGACTTCAAGACCTTATGAAACCAACAAGCTACCATAGTGACTTTTGTTGTCTTCAAAATAGCTGCAGATACCTTCGAACATGGTAAAAATCAGAACAGAATAGAAATAGAAACAATAAAAACAAAACAATGAATGCAGTAAAGGACTTCAGAACAAGCCAGTAGTAAATCCAAAATGGCTACTATAACATGTCCTGCTATCTTTCAAATATCTGCTCATGCCATCAGATTTAACATAATCACACAGAATAAAAGAGAATAAAACTTAACCCAACAAAACAATGAAAATGATATGGTTTCCTGGATGGGATCGCTTCCTGGTGAGGCCTGGTTCTCTCTTTCTGTAGTCCGAGAATGGTGCTGACTCACGGAGAGAGGCTTGGGTCTGGCTGTCCCCACTCCAGCAGCAGCCCAAGCGTGGTGCTGGTTTCCAGGCAGGGATCAAATCAGGAAGGTTGACTTTTTATTAGATGTGAAGGGAATCTGAGAAAGGGGCAAAAGGGGAGAGTAGAGGACAAAGAGGAGTAAAAATGTATATGCATTGATTTCCCAAATGAATATAATTATCATATGTCACAAACATTTTAAAAATAAAATTTAAACAGTCTCACGTTTTCAACCTTACCCTGAGCAAAAATAAATGTCTGAGTAATCACATACATCTAGGATTTAAAATCAATTTAAGAGACTTGATTTCCTAACATTTTAAAAAAGAAAATCCTATATTTTCAACCCTAAGTACTGATTTAAGTTAAATTAATACCACATTCTTTGTGGTTTAGTCTCAGATTATTTAGTGTAAATATGAACTGGTTCCATGTATTTCAACTTTTCTACTTCTATCAGACTTCTCACTCGTGCCTGAAGGTACAAAGTATTTACATTTCCCACCCTGGTCAAATCAAATTATTTCCCTTTAAGTTTAGAAAATGATGCCAGTCACATACAGCTTTCGAGGTACAAACAGTATCATAGAGTTAAGCACAAAATCCCTGTGGGTCTGGGGGAAAAAAATAAACCAAAAACAGTTGCTGACAGCGTTTTATTTCCTAAAGGGATTTTCTTCATTATTGCTATAGCTTGTGATTTTAGGATAATGGAAAACATCACTAGTACCATTAAATTCGCTCTAGAATGTCTAATTTGCATTTTCACTGTATAGTGGATTAAAACAACAGTAAAAAGTTGCCAACAATATAGGCAACTCTCCAGCTTTGGGACTGTAGCTTTGAACCCTGATGGTCAGCACAGTGGTCAGCAGAGAACTGACCAATCCCTCGTCCTCATGAGGGACCATGTTCAGTGTTCAGCACCTTCCCGCACAGTCAGAACTAGGCAAAGTCCCTGTAGCAACCTATGCTGCCTTGGGCTCCTCCAGCCTCCACTCTGCAGAGCCCTGAGAGCCTCTGGGCAATCCTAGAGCGGTGATCATCCAGGGAGGCATCATCTGCAGAGGAAAGAACCTGGAATGTACCAGTGCACAGTTCAGTTCTGTCAAGACCAGTCCTGTACAGCACCTGCCTTAGCAATAACCAGAGCCCGCCCATTCCTGCCTTAAAGCACCTTCCTTCAACGTAATACTCCCCCAGGGACACCTCAGTTTTAAAAACTGCCTCTCTGACATTTGGTTCTGTCTTAGTTACTTTCTCATTGCAGGGACAAAATACCCATCATCTACAATTTAAAGGAGGAAAGGCATTGCCAGGTGTGGTGGCACACACCTCTAATCCCAGCACTCGGAAGGCTGAGGCAGGAGGATTGTTGTGAGTTTGAGACCAGCCTGGGCTACAAAGTGAGTTCAAGGCCAACCTGAACTGCATAGTGAGACCCTGTCTCAAAAAATAGGGTCAGGGATTTAGCTTGGTGGCCTAAGCGCCTGCCTGGCAGGCATGAGGTTGTGAGTTAGATCCCTGGTACCAAAAAAAAAAAAAAAAAAAAAAGAGGAAAGATTTATTTTAACTCACATTTTTTTGAAGTTTCAGTCCATTGTCTGCTGGCTCCAAGGCAGGGTGGCACGGTGGAGGGGATCGCAGAGGAAAAGCAGTCCATGGCAAAGCAGGCGGGAGGCAGCCAGCAGGAAGCAGCAGCGGGGGCCTGCCTTCCTTCTGTCCCTTTATATTGCATCCTGACTTCAAGGCTATTGACTGGCACCACCCACACCCAGGCTGGGGCTTCTATTTTCAGGTAATGCATTCAGCCACTCCAGAACTGTTCAGTCAGTCGACTAATCCTGTTATCACACACTCGTTATCCACATTCACACACCCTAGATCCAGAAACCTCTGAAAAGCCACACCTATGAGTACGTGAGGTACATCTCAATAGGAGCCATAACAGGTTCTCCAGAAGCAACTGCTGAGAGGAAAATGCAAGTACAACTGATTTGTTAAGGGAGGACTTCTAAAGCTGGAGGTGTGGCTTGGTGGTAGTGTACTTGCCCAGCATATGCAAAGGCACTGGGTTCAATCCCAGTACCCCAGGGTGGGGGTTGCATCTAGGGGAAACGAGAGGAGACTGAGACTCAGTACTCCTCAGGACAGATCAGATCACAGGCAGAGTCCCACAGAAGGCAGCTTCCACCTGTGCCCCAGAGGGTAAGAATGCCTCAGCGCTTGTCCAGGCCCAAGGCGAGGGGACCAAGTTCCCCACCTTGTCACCAGTCAGCTAGTGCCTAAGGGCTGAAGGGGCAGAGACTCCAAAGCCATTTCTAGTTCTCCAAGTGAGTGTGACCAGAGGTTCCACAGTGGGGTGGAAGGCAAATGTCAGGGAGCGTCTGTCGCGGTGATAAAACAGCCAAGAAGAACACTGTAAAGCAGAGAAGGTTTATTTTGGTTCAGGTTTCAGGGCCGACAGTCCATGTTTTCCCAGTGAACTTTGCTTTGGGCCTGTGACAGCACAGTATATCAGGATAGGAGTGCTGGGGGAGGAGGATGCTCACCTCATGGTGGCCAGGAAGCCAAGAGAGACAGACAGACAGAGACAGCTAGAGACACAGAGACACAGAGCACAGGGCCCAGGTTCCAATATCCCCTTCGGGGACCTCCCCAGTGACCTAACTTCCTTCTATACCCCCCAGCCCCAAGGTTCTGCCATTTCTCAGTAAGTCCACACGTTGGTGGTCTAGCCTTTACCAAATGACCCTTTGGGGGACTTTTCAGATCCAGACCGTAGCAGGGCCCATGAAGCAGGGCCACAGACGTCCACCCTGTTCATGGAGGCCTGTCTGAAAGCAGCAGTGCTGTGAGAATCCCAGGAGATGGGCAGGTACAAAGGCCAAGAGCTAAGCCCAACCAAGCAGGACCCAAGATCCTTGCTGGCTCAGCCTGCCACACCCAAAACAGAGCTCCCTGCCCACCTTAGCTTCTGTGTGAGCATCTTAGTGCACCGGTGGATGATGAGGCCAGCAATCCAGATTGTGCCCCTTGGACTGGCTCCTCTGCCTCTCACTCCCACTGCTATCATTTTTGCTTCCCCTTCCTTGTCCTTCTCCCTACCAGGTGTTGGGGTGGCACCACGGAACACAGGCCTTGCTACCCCATCTCCAGTAGCTGCTAGCTGGGCATTTCAAAGGCCAGTACAAGAGGAGAGGGCGAAGCAGGCTCCGCCACCATGAGGTGAGCAGTCACCAGCAGCCCGTCCTGGAAAACCAGCCTGAGAATCTTCAGCCACATTTAAATCAGGGCTCCTATTAAGAATATTCCAGATTCAAGCTGGGCGTGGTGGCGCATGCCTTTAATCCTAGCACTCTGGAGGCTGAGGTAGGCGGAGCGTTGTGAGTTCAAGGCCAGCTTGGGCTACAACGTGAGTGCAAGGCCGGCCTAAGCTGCATAGTGCGACCCTGTCTCAAAAAACTAGGGCTGGGAGTTTGGCTCAGTGGCTTAAGCGCCTGCCTGGCAGGTGCAAGGTTGTGAGTTTGATCCCCGGTGCTGCAAAAAAAAAAAAAAAAAAAGAGAGAGAGAATATTCTAGATTCAAATCTGAGCTGTGTTGGCATGACTGGAGCAGTGAGGTGTGTGCTGATAGGAACACAGAGGGTTAGAGAAAGATCCTCCTTCTAATATCTTACTAAAAAAGGTGAACAATTTTTAGAAGTAGGAAGGTTTAAAAGTAGAAAGATTTCTGCCCTAGTGTAAGTTACTGGACATTATGGTGCTGGTCTAACATGGCGGAAGGTCAAAGCAAGAATGACATTTACCCTGATGACCACTTCCTCCTCCTTCCCCTTCAGCCCTGATTACAACTTCCTCTTTCCTTTCCCACCCTTGGGAAAAGAGTTCCAATCAGTTCCTCACGCGTCATCAATGCCCACCCCAAGCACCACTTCCGGCCAGAGGTCACATAACCTTCAGCCCGCCCTGTATCTGGCAGAGAAGAAAGCCCAGCCCCACAAGCTGTGCGCTCCATTCCACATCCTCAGTGAAGGCCTCTTTTTCTTTCTTTTTGCTTCTCTATGGTACAGAAAAACCCTAACGGGAGGCACGCACACAACCTTTACCATGGCCGTGCGGCGGCCCGATACCCTCCACTGGAGATGCCCCGGGTTTCTGAGGTCAGAACGGAAGCTGCTGGATTCAGCCAGATACGCAGGAGGTCGTGTGACATAACGGCTGCTGTGCCACTCCCATTGCTCCTGTGCAGCTCCAAGCATGAAGACGTTATTATAGACAGCCAAGTTAAGTAGAAATACTACAGGCGGTCAGACAGGGCTAGGCCCTCGAGTATCAGCGCAGAAGATGAGAGCACATTGCAGCTGGGGAGGAGGTACATTCGTTAAAGGCTAGACCTCCAGAAGAGCTGGAATGATACACCTCATACTTCCCCTAGGGATGAACAGCAGAGAATGTGACCTGAGAGAGAACTTCCTGCTACTGCACAACAAAAGCCTGCCCTCCGCAGACAAGAAGTAAGGGCTGTAAAGAAATGTAGGACCAGACCTGAAGTCTTCCCGACGCCAGCCCTATCTACACACCTGTGCTGATTGTCTTTGTAGTTCTGAGTTTAAACATTCCATCCGAATTCTTTGAAACAGTGACCCTAGCCCTGAATCCTATCTATACTTAGCCTCCCCTGCAGAGAGCTGCTGATGTCACTCAGATGTCTGCCTGCCTGTAAGTAGGTGGAATGAATTCTAATCTTTCCCACAGTCTTGGTCTCTGCCTTTATCTAACACCACTCCCTTGGGTGCGGGACCAGGTAGAGTCCCTGACCCACCACCTGCAGAAAAAGCCTCTGTTCACTCCATGTACCCTTGCTATGTGGCTGGCTTCCCTATTTGATCCATATTTAATCAATATTACCTAAGAGATTATATTTGTAATCTTACTGGTTGACCATAGTTTTTCCTACCTCACATCCAGCTTTAATTTCCCATTGGATCAATGTTACCTAAGCAACTATACTTGTAATCTTATTAGTTGATTGTATTTTTTCCCACCCTAGATCCACCTCACCTCTTGGTTTTGCTCTATAAGAATCCCTTGAGGGCTGGGATTTAGCTCAGTGGCCTAATCTCCTGCCTGGCAGGCTCAAGGGTGTGAGTTCAATCCACAGTACCAAAAAAAAAAAAAAAAAAAAAGGAATCCCTTGAGAAGCAGGGTCCTAGACAACCCACTTGAAACCCATCTGTCTCTCTTAGAGGCTTTCTTTCCCCCAATAAACACAGCTTTCTTTACCTCAATAAATATAGCCTATTCTTAATCTCCTGTTATTCTTAGAATTCATTTTTTGATATTAGAGAATATTGGGGCAAAATAACAAACTTACAGATATTTCATGATTAATTGAAAGACGGACCTAGTTGCTGTTCTGCTGTCTCTGGTAAATTCAATTGGCCCTGACAATGTCAGAGCAATTGCCTATACCTTAAGGTACCTTGGGCTGACCTGTGCTCATTCAGTAAAAGCTCTGTCCCTATGGTAATGTCCTTAACCACTCTCATTCAGCCAAGTCTCTCTCTCCAGAACAATACCTATATTACGGTAATGCCCTCAAGTATGCCCATTCTGTAAGAGCCTCCTCCCCTGGTTCCTGGAACTTTTCTATTGTTTCAAGACTAGCCTGTCTGTCAATATATGATTCAATGTATATAACCAATCATGCAATGTTTGGTCACTTGCTTTGTACCTCCCACTTCTAATTCTACATAGACTAAACTCCTTCCTGATTCAGGGCGGTTGCTTGGGAGGAATTATCCCTGCAATAGTCCACTGGCATGAACTCCAACAGCCTGCTGGTGCAAAGATTAAATTCTGCTTCTTTTCTCCTCAGTGCAAAGAGTCTTCCTTTTGGTTTGGTATGGTTTGGCTTGGCTTAGGAAATTTCCCTCAACAAGAATATGAACTCAATATATTGGATATCTAGCAGGTTGGGAGTTAAAATATTTCCTTTACATTACTTGGATAATTTGGAGGTACAGTATCATCCCTAAATCAACATTACATCGCACTTTTATTTACTAGAAGAGTTTGGTTATTTTTACTTATCACAGAAGAGAAGGATTACATTTAAATGTACTGTGGGAAGCACTGGTGAATTCTTTACTCCTAGGTCTTTCATGATTTAATCCCAGTGACAAAAGGGAATGAAGCTTGCAACCTGATAGATGTCCTAAACACTGAGTTCGTGTTCTCCAAAATCGAGTAAGATGAATTTATTGAGAGAAAGAAAGCTTGTGGCTAAAAGGGACAGAAAGGGGCCTGGAAAGTGGGTTGCCCACCAGCTCTGCTTCTGAAGGGTGTTTTATTGAGCAAAGTTATGAGGTGAGGTGGGCTTAAGGTGAGACAGAACTATAACCAGTCAGTAAGATTACACGTATAGTCACTTAGGTAATATTGATCCAATGGCAAATCATACAATAGGTGTGAGGTGGGACAAAACTATGGTCAAGCACTAAGTAGACAACAAGTATGGTGGCTTGGGTAATGCTGACTAAATGGGGATCAAGTGGGGAAAGAACTCATGTAGCAAGAGCGCATGGGATGGACAAGGACTTTCCTGGAAGGGGTGTGGTAAGGAGGTTTGGTCCTTCTGCCCAAGGTGACTGATGTCTGCTCAGAATACCAATCACAGCTGCCCATCCCTAGGAAGTATATGGTGAGTACTTCTTATTTTTCTTAAAGTCTGGCCTTCAGTGAGAGGGCTCAGCCCTGTCTGACTGTCTACAATATTTCTACCTAACGTAGCTATCTACAATACCAAGACACTTTTTGAAGGAAAGCAGTTTTGGGTAAATCTAGTCAATCATTGTGTTGCCAGCACTGGCTAATGGAAATTTAGGTAATTTGTAATGTACAAGGAAATGTTTTTAATTAAAGAACCAAGAAATCAAATACGGCACAGAGTGAAATGCACAAGGAGTTAAGTATAATTTGTGATAAAATATTCATCTTTTACACTTTTAAATATTTATCCATCATAGCTATTTAGGGATAGTGATGGAACTGTGTGTCTGTGAGTTATAAAGATAATAAGTGTTCCAAAATGCCTCCTGGTTCATAAACGTTCCGAAATGTGGCAGCTTACTGTTGATAAACAGGGAAAAAAATTCCTTGGTCAATTAAATTTTGAATTTTTTGTTGAAACAAAATTAAGTAGGCTACTTTACTCCAGGCCTCAGAATCACTTATGAGCTCATACAGTTTGGGAATTATTACAGTAGACTAATATTCTGAATTCCAGGCTCACAAACACAGAATTCCCCTTTTTTTCCTAAGTAAACACAAGTGTTCTGGGAAATGCATTTTGGGAAGCTCCTATTCACCCCATTCAGAAATGCAACAGTAGGAAAAGACTCTAACTAACATATTTTAAAAGCCAGCATCTATTACTGTACATTTTATGAAATACCGATTCTTATGCCCATAGGGACCGGGGCCCCACAGATAGGAAAAAAAAACAAAAACAAAAAAAACCATGATGAAGGCCTCATTTAGCTTTATTAAAAATTAATAGAGAATTCTAATAAATACAGTTTCTGCCTCTGGAGCTAGGCTTAAGCAATTAGAAAGGCGAAGGCAATGAAAGAGGAAAAGCTAGGTCTGGAAGGCCTCAGATAGCACGATTAACATGAGAATCAAACACTTTCCCTTTTTTTAATCCTTAAGCCTAAACTACCTTTTCATAAAGCTCCACCCACACTCTTACTCACCACAAAAGCCAGGGAAATGACATGACCTGAAGAAATGCAAGGTTAGGATGAAAGCCAGGGAGCTGATCAGATTCAAGACCCCACATGGGGAGAAAGACCCCAATAGAAAGAGCCCGGGACCCAAATCCATGGGTATTAATTTTCGAATACACCCTGCGCATCCAGAGCAACTGTCTGTCATCTCTTTCTTCCCCTTTTTCCCACCTTCAAGTAAATCATCATCTTTTCATTTCTTCTCATTTATTTTTATTTTTTTAAAGGGAAAAAATAAAACAAAATTTCAAAACAAGATAATTAGAGAGCAACGGTGGTTAATACATTGCACATTATTATCTTTAAATTAGTTCTCAGAGTACAAGATATCAGCATTTAATTGCCCAAACAATATTAGCACAAACCTTTCTTTTCAATGAACTAAGAGAAATTAACAGGAATTAACTTATCATATATATATATATATATATATTTTGGTTTGTTTGTTTTATTGCTTTTCCCTTCCTTCTTTTCTCCATTTCCCCATCACAGTTTCTCTTTCCTTTTAAAACTTCTTTGCATTTTACAGTATCTATTGTACATTTTGGATATTATCTACTCTTTCAGCTTCTCACACTAGGTAGACAATACAATATTCACACATGTGCATTTGGTTTATTTCACTGTGAGTATGGTTGCATCCAGTTACCTGTGGTCTCCAGTTTATCCTTCTTATGGCTGGGCATAAAAAGACCACATTTTTTTATCCATTCCTCAGTTAGTGGGCATTTGGGTTGTTTCCAAGATCTAGCAATTACAAATTGTGCTGCTATAAATCTAGGTGCACATATATTGCCGGTTACCATGTTTTTAATTCTTCTGGGAAGATACTCAGAACGGGAATAGCTGGGTTGAGTGGGACCTCTATTCCTAGTTTTTTGAGGAATCTCCGCACTGACTTCCAGAGTGGTTGCACCAGTCTACACTCCCACCAACAGTGAAGAAGGGTTCCTTTTTCCTCACAGCCCCTCTAGTATTTGTTACTGGTGGATTTCTTGATGACAGCCAGTCTTTCTGGGGTGAGATGGAATCTCAGTGTTCTTTTAATTTGCACCTCTCAAATGACAGTGATGCTGAACATCTTTTTCATATATTTATTTGCCGTTTATATTTCTTTATCTGAGAAGTATGTATTCATCTCAGATGTCCACTTTTGCATTGGGTCTTTAAATTTGGGAGGTCTGCTTTTTCTGAATTCTTTGTATGTTCTCAATAGTAATCTTTTGTCTGACAAACAGCTAGCAAACTTTTTTTCCCCCACATTGTGGGTTGTCTCTTCACTCTGTTGGTGATTTCTCTTGCTGTGCAAAAGCTTTTTAATAAGATGAGATCCCAGTTGTTGATTCTTTATGATAGTTCCAATGCAGTTGGGGTTTTAGTCATAAAGTCTTTGCCTACACCAATGTTTTCAAGAGTTTCACCTATTCTATCTTTCAGAAGATTTAATGTTTCTGTTTTCATATTTAGATATCTGATCCATTTCAAATTAAGTTTAGTGCTTGGTGAAGGACATAGGTTCAATTTTAATCTTTGGCATGTGCAGGGCCAGTTTTCCCAGCACCATTTATTAAAGAGGCTCTTTCTTCCAGTGGATGTGTTTGACACCATTGTCAAAGATAAGGTAGCTTAGTGTGTCTGGAGTTGTTTCTATATCTTCTAATCTGTTGCATTGATCTTTGGGTGTGGTTTTTTTTTTTCCCCAGTACCACACTATTTGTTAATCACAGTAGCTTCATAGTATAATTTCAAGTCAGGGATTGTGATGCCCCCTGACTTGCCTTTGTTGCCCAGAACCACCTTTGCTATTCTAGGTCTCTTCTGATTCCAGGTGAATTTTAGGATTGTTTTCTCTAATTCTGTGAGATATGCTATTGAAATTTTGATTGGAATTGCATTAAATCTGTATAATAGTTTTGGAAGTATAGCCATTTTCACTATATTGGTTCTTCCTACCCAAGAGCAAGGGCTATCTTTCTATTTTCTAGTATCCTCTTCAATGTCCTTTTTCAGAGTACTGTAGTTTTCAATGTAAAGGTCTTTTACATCCTTTTTTATATTGATTCCTACGTATTTCATTTTTTTTTTTTGGCTGCTATTGTGAAAGGTGTTATTTCCTTGATTTCTCTCTCAGTGAGTTTGTTATTCATATACAGGAAGGCTATTGACTTTTGAGTTTTGACTTTGTATCCATCTACGCTACCAAATTTGCTTATTAAATTTAGCAGTTTTTAGTGGAGCTTTTGAATTCTTCTATTTAGAGTATCATGTCATCTACAATTAATGATAATTTAACTTCTTCCTTTCCTATTGCTATTCCTTTTATTTCTTTCTCTTGTATAATTGCTCTGGCTAAAGTTTCCAGGACTATGTTGAATAACAGTGAAGACAGTGGACATGCTAGTTTTGTTACTGATTTTAGAAAGAAAGCTTTCAGTTTTTGTCCATTTAGTATGACATCGACTGTTGCTTTGTCATAGATGGCTTTTATCCAATTGAGATAAAGCCCATCTATTCCAATTTTCTGTAGGAATTTTATCATGAATTGGTGCTGAACTTTGTCAAAAGCTTTTTCTGCATCTATTGAGTTGATCATATGATTTTTGTCCTTGGTTCTGTTAATGTAGTGTATTACATTTAGGGATTTATGTATGTTGAACCATCCCTGTATCCCTGAGATGAATCCCTCTTGATCATAGTGCATAATCTTCTGCATTCTGTTTGCCAGTATTTTATTGAGGATTTTTACATCTATGTTCATTAGGGAGATCGGTCTGCAATTCTCTTTCTTAGTTGGGTTCTTCTTCAGTTTTGGAATCAGGGTAATGCTTGCTCCTAGGAATGAATTTGGAAGTATAGCTTCCTTTTCAATTTCATTAAAGAGTTTGAGAAGTAGTAGTGCTAGGTCTTCCCTAAATTTCTTGTAGAATTCAACGGTGAATCCCTCAGGGTTTTGGCTTTTCTTTGTTGGTAGGTTTTTAATTATATCTTTGATTTCATTGATTCATATTTGCTTATTTAGGATTTTGATATCCTCTTAATTCACTTTTGGTAATTCATGTACATCTAGGAACGTGCCCGTTTCTTCTGCATTTCCATCTTATTAAAATAAAAGTTTTCAAAGTAGGTACAGATGATCTTCTGGATTTTTGCAGGATCCATTATGATTTCACTCTTTTTGTTCCTAATTACTTGTATTTGGATGTTTTCTTTCCTTTTTTTGATAAAGTTGGGTAAGAGCTTGTCAATTTTATTTAATCTTTCAAAGAACCAACTCTTTGATGCATTGATTTTTTGTATTTTTTTAGTCTTCAATCCTTATAATTTCCACCCTCATATGAGCTTTTGACTTAGCCTGCCTTTTTTTTCTTTTTAGAAGTTTGAGGTTCACCATTAAGTTGTTTATTTGTGCTTGTTCTTTTTTCCTGATATTGTATTCACTGCTATAAAATTCCCTCTTAGAGCTGCTTTCATTGTGTCCAGTAAGTTCCAATATGTTGTATAGTCATTATCATTCAGTTGTGAAAACTGTCTGATTTCTTCTCTAATTTCATCTGTGACCCATTGGTTGTTTAGCAGGGTGCTATTTAATTTCCATGTGTTTGTGAAGTTCTTGTAGTTTCTTTTGCCATTTGTTTCCAATTTCATTGCACTATGGTTGATAATATGCATGGGATAATTTCAATTCCTTTGTATTTACTTGAGCTAGTATGTGGTCTATTTTGGAGAATGTCTGGTGTGCAGTTGAGAATAATGTGTATTCTGATGTTACGGAGTTGAACACTCTGTAGACATCTACTAAGTCCATTTGTTTAAAAGTTTGGTTCAGTTCTAATATTTCATTGCTGATTTTTTGTCTAGTTGACCTGTCTTTTTGTGACAGTGGGGTATTGAGATCCCCTGATACAGTTGTGCTAGTGCTTATTTGATTTTTTGTACCCATTAATATTTGTTTTATATAGTTGAGTGTACGATATTTGTTGCATATATATTTATGATTGTTATCTCTTCCTCTTGTATCCCTTTACAAGGATGTAGTGACTTTCTCTCTCTTAATCAGTCTTGGCTTGAAATTCACTTTATCTGCAATAGAATAGCTACCTTTGCTTTTTTCTGGTTTCCCATTGCATGGAGTATTGCTTTCTACCCTTTGACTTTCAGTCTATGGATTTCTTTTTTAATTAAATGTGTTTCTTGTATGCAGCATATGTTGGATCTTGATTCTTGATCCATTCTGCCAGTCTGTGTCTTTCAGTTGGTGAACTGAGAACATTAACTTTGATGGTTATAACATATGTATTGATGCCTCCTTGTAGTGTTACTTTACAGTCATTGACTCCCCCCTCTTTTTTCCCCTCCCTCTGTTTAATTGTTTGCCTTACCTGGTGGGTTCCTTCTGTTGGGGTTCATGGAATTGTAGTCCTTGTTATCTCTTTCTAGAATGACCTTCAAAACATTTTGGAGTGGTGGCTTGGTGGTCATAATTTTCCTCAGATCTTTTTGTCATGGAAGTATCTTATTTCTCCATCAGTTTTGAAAGGTAGTTTTGCAGGATACATCAATCTGGGTTGAAGGTTGTTTTCCTTTAGAACTTGAAATACTTCACTCAAAGCTCTCCTTGACTTGAATGTTTATACTGAAAAGTTGGCTGTGATTTTGAAGGACTTTCCTTTATAGGTAATTTGTTTCTTTTCTCTAACAGCTTTTAAGATTCTATTCCTGTGTTTAATTTCTGGAATCTTGACTATGATATGCCTGGCTGTAGTTTTTTTGATCATGGTTAATTGGAGTTCTATATGCCTCACTTATTTGTATGTCAAATTCTTTTTCTCTACCAGGGAAACTTTCTGCCATAACATCTGTGGACACTTTTTTTATGTCATTTATGCTATCTCTTTTTTCATTTACTTAAATCAATCTTAAGCTATTCTTCTTTGCCTCATCTAGCAGTTGCTGGATTGATTTCTCATGATCCCTTGCTATTTTTAAGAAATCTTTCTTTTCATGATTACTAACTACAAGCCTGTGTTTTGTATCTGAGATCCTGTCCTCACATTGATTTAATCTGCTGTGAATACTTTCAATGGAATTTTTATTCTCCTGGATATCTGCTTTAATTTGCCTTATAGATTCCATTTCTTTCCTATACTGAGTGTTCATGGCTTCCATAATTTTCTTACACTTATCTATTTTTTTTTTTGTCTGTATTTGCTCCACTGTAACTAAGCATGGTCTTCATTGTGGACACCATCTCTGCAGTTACTGGAGAAACTATCTCTGATTTCAATTTTTGCAGAGCCTCATTCAATTGCTTTGTTGTTACCACTTCGGAGAGGCCAGGAGGTGGCTTTCAGTTTGTTCCACCTCATTGTACCCTGAATTTGCCTTTGATGAGCTGGATGTCAGGGGTTGCATCTTGTTTAATTGTCTTCTCATTTTCACTTCTTTTGTTAGTTTAATTCCTGGAGCAATGCTTGTAAACTACCCATAGTGACTTGTTTTATTGTTAGCATTTAGAACCCTTAGGTAATGATTCCTTCTTTGAGGTATCTTCCTGGTATAGCTGGTTCTTGGGCTTTGAGTCTGTTGTAAGATCCTACCCCTGCAATCGGTTGGAGATTAGAATTTGCTGCTTTTTTGGCCCAGTCCCTTGTTCTCTGGCACTGTGCCACAGTATTTTTGGTGACCCTTAGTCAATCTCAGTCACAGAATATCAGGAAAACATCTGTTTAGAACAATTATATCAGTTTTGGCTATGGTGGTACCATTAGCCTCAAACACAGCTTAGAAAATGACAAACTGAGCTAACCCTTAATTTGCCACTTTTAACCATATGAACTAGATTTGTGGTTATATAGCAAAATGTAAAACAAATCATAAAATTATATGCAGTATACGAGTCCTTAATATGTTAATTTTTGCCCTCAGGAGTTAAAATTTAAGGAGAAAATAGAAAATTAGGAGAGGAGGAAGAGATTAAAAGTAAGGTTGGAGGACAAACATGGATCAAGCTAACTTTGGGAAACTGGTGCAGAAGACAGGTGGGAAAGAGAGAAGGAAGAGACTATAAGAAGAACAGAACAGAGCCATAACCACAAAGAGGCTAGAAACCACATTCACACTCATATAAAAACAAGATCTAACAATGAAGATGGAAAAAAAAAACAAACAACAAGCAAAAAACAAAAACAAAACCACCACCACCGCAACAGCAAAAAACAAACAAGAGAGAGAGAATAAAAACAGAGAGCGAGAAAGAAAAAAAGTCCACTTCCAGGTTTGTGTCTGCTGTCACTGGTAGACAAAGTGTGGAGCTAGAGTCCAGATCTGTGTTGATTTATGCAAGCCAGCAGTAATTTTTTGGTGGGGTAGTGGATAATCCCAGCAAACCTGTACTTTCTGGCTAAGACCAGACTCATTTGGCCTGCAGCCATCAGCACCTCTTCTGCTTGCCTGAGCCCAAATGGAAGCTGCTAGATGGAGCTGGCAGCCACTCTGAGCTCTGATCTCAGCAGACCTGTCTCCAAGATGACTCCTGGCCAATTCCTGTCTTGCAGGGGAGGACTTAGCTCTCAGCACTCACCACCAGCTAGTGCAGTCCTTCACGTTGGCTGCTCCCCTCTGCTGCCATGTCTCTCTGCAGAGGCCTCCAAGGTCATCAACCATCATTATGTGTTTGCAGGTTTGAACAACCCCTCTAGCAGTCAGTCTTATCTCAGGGAGAAGGCATCACTGGGTACCTCCTTCTTCTTTGTTGAAGTTTCTCTCCTTGCTCTCTGTGGGCTTCAATTCATGCTTCAGATCCTTCCTGGGTCCACAGCATCCCCTTCCTTCCTTCTTGTCTTCCTCACATTGCTATATTCCAGCATCTGGATGGCAACCCTCAGAGAGGCTCTTTTTCTTCTGCTTAGTGCTCCTTCATCATAGTAGTCTCTCATCTTCTTTTATTTTAAACTCTGCTTCTTTAGTTCTTTACTGATGCTGGGTTTACAATCACTGGGAGCTGTGTGTTGATGTCAAGCAGAGGCATGGCATGGACCCTACACTTTCATTCACCTACTACCATCCAGCTATCTCCATTTTTATTTTAATTTATTTCATCACTTTATGACCAATAGCATCTTTGTACAAATTTTGGCAAAAGGAGCTCTTGACTATGGATTTAAAAATAAGTTTTCAAGAGCAGCCTTTACTGAATTTAGTATATGTATATATCAGTTACACAGTGGATAACAATGCTTTGGTCAACAAGGTACCACACAGATGCTTAGATGTTTAGATTAGAACAGGTAGCCCAGTGGGGGCTGGGGAACCATTTCTTTCCACTCCCTTGAGTTTGGGCAACACTCCAGGGCCAATTCTCCTTTCATTGTTTTAAGAGAGGTAAAAAACAAAATAACAAAGACCCAGGAAATCTCTAAAGGTCCAGACCAGACACATGCATCTTAGATCCAGGGGCTTGACCGTCTGTAAACTTTTCCCTACTTGAAACTTACTTGAAGTTCATAAATATGAATTGCATCTCATATATGTAATTTAATTGGAATGAATTCTGGAGTGTTTTTCTTTGTTAAGAGTCTTTGAAATGATTCAGCACCTTGTCAATCATTCTTGTCAACCTTACTTTGACACCCAATGAGAAGCACCCAGGCTGGGGTACATTTTGTTTAAAATCTGAAAGTTTGATTTATCTGTGCGTTGTGTTTTTACTTTTCTGTCATCCCAACTTTTCTTGTGCCACATGTTTGTTGGAATGGACATCTTCCCATGATCATCAATAAATGTAACTTCTTTTTTTTTTTAACTGATTTTTTTTTTGCCATTGGATGTACCTTAGAAATTCTTTGCTTGGGGTACACGAAAGCCTGGAATCTATCTGCTAGATCCATCCCACAATATCAGGGTGATATGGTCTATTGATTTCCTAGGCACAGCCATCTTAGTCTGCATAAGTAAACTCCAAGATGATCATCAAATCATGGGAATCAGCTGACAACACAGTTCTAAGAACTTACTGCTACTGGTAAGCTACATATGACTGTACATATATATCTCCATATTTACATAGGGGTTAATGCCAGTTTTTCCTCGGGATGGTTTTCAAGCAGAGGATTCAATGCAGGCTACTGGTCATTGAATTAAGTGTGGAAAGAGCTGAAAGAACAAAAGGGGAAGACAAGAATTCAGACACAGATGTTCACTGACTTAGGTGGGGCTCCGTCCTGAAGAGCCCATCGTAAATAGGAAAAATACAAGGTCAGCACCCTAATCTATACACCCGGCAACACAGTACACAACAGGGAAGAAGTTGTTTCCATTTATGACCTCGTAGCTCAGTGGGAGTTGGCCAGCACTGGAAGAGAGTATCATATGGCATATTGCTATCATGGGCAAAGAGCAAAACTCAAAATATAGTTTCTATTGAATGGGTATAGCTTTCACAGCACCATAAAGAAGAAAAAAAAAATCAAGCTATCCTAATCAAGCACTGCCTGCGTTAGTAACATGATGAACTGCTAGCACCCCAAGGGCTGGGGAACAATGGCGGGTGCACTCTCTTATTAGGTGCACCTCTCTGCTATGGCACTAGAAGAATCCTGTGGGTTCCCTGGGCCGCCAGGGAGGAGCTTCCGAGCTATTGCTGAATCTGCCAAGTCAGCCCTGGGCAAGTGGAGTATTATAGACAGGCGAGTTAGGTAAAAATATAGGCAGTCAACTAGGCTGGGCCCTCAAGGGGGCTAGGGCAAAGATGAAAACTCATCACCACTGTGATCGGAGGCGCGTCGGTTGGAGGCCAGCCCTCAAGATGAAGACAAATGACCAGGCCTGAGATAAGCTGTAACGCCTGGATCTAATGAGGTCTGGATGGACATCCGTCACCTCAGTGGGTGACCAAGACCCTCGGATTCATTGGCAAAGAAAATAAAACCCTAAAAAACCGAAACTTAAAACCAAAACAGCCTGCTCACACAAAACAACTGTCTAACCGCGACAATCGTTCTGCTTCTGTTCATGACTGGCCCCAAAACCCCTAGCCTAACCACACCCCATGCAGCCTACATGTTCCTGCCTAAAATCACTATGCAAAGAAACAGGAGGCACATGGGGTTCAGACTTTGGGGCGTCTTATTCCTGAGTATGCCAACATAATAAACTGTTCCCCCCACCTCTCTGAGTCCTGTTCAACTCTCTTCAGAGGGGACCTCAGTGACTACACTTACCATCCTACAGGTTCATTGAAGCTGTAACCCACGTTGTTCCCACATAGTTGTGCTGTATAAAACATCCCCTGAGAAGTGGGGTCCACAGCAACCCACTCAGGCCCCCTCCTGCCTCTCAGGAGCTGCATCCCTCCCCCTCGAAAAGTATTTCCCACTCTCAACCTCTGTTGTTCCTTAGAATTCATTCTTTAGTTTTGGGGAACACGAACTCAGCACATTGGACATCCAGTAGGTTGGGAGTGATAATATTTCCTGTATATCATTTTTGGAGGTCCTGATATCATTTCCTATAGCAGAAGGAGGCATGGCCTGGCTGGTGCAGGACCACTTTTCTCCATCTCTCCTTTTCTCGGGCCCTGGTATCTACCATTCTGCCCTCAGTTTCTATGAGATGAGCACTTTTAGTTACACAATTTTCCCCCTTCGGTACTGGGAATTGAACTCAGAACCTTGCGCTTGCCAGGCAGGCACTGTGCCTGCTAAGCTATATCCCCAGCCCTGAGATGAACACTTTTAGATTCCACATATAATTGAAACCATGTGGTACTTTCCTTTCTGTGCTTGTCATACCTTACTTACTGATCTCCAGTTCTATCCATGCTGTCAGAAATGGCAGGATTCCATTCCTAAGGGCTTGTTATCTTTCATCTTTTTTACAATAGCCATTCTTACTGGAGGGAGGTGACATCTGACTGTGGTTCCTATGTGTATCTTCCTGATGATTTGTGATGTTGAGAATTTTATATGCACCTGTTTGTCATTTTGGGGTCTTCTTTTGAGAAATGTCAATTTAGTTCTATTGCTCATTTTATTTTATTTTTATTTTTATTTGGTGAGGGTACCAGGAATCGAACTCAGGATCTGCCAGGCAGGTGTTGTGCCGCTGAGCTATGTCCTCAGTTTCTGTTGCTCATTTTAATGTTTTTTTTTTTTTT
>RJWM01022539.1:0-33488 GCA_004363535.1 Dasyprocta punctata
GTCCCACTAGAGACCCAAATGCATGACAATGCCTCCCACAGTACCAACTAGGAATCTAAGAGCCCACAATAAGGGCTCACGCCAGTTTATTTACGGTTCTGTGCTGGGAAGGCCACAGGTCAGCGGTGGAGCTAGAAAGTCTATGCCAGCAGGGTGAAGGAGCTGTGCAGTGGGTTGAGGGTTCTACGTGAGAACCGAGAAGTCACGCACAAAAGAAGAAGCGGGGCTGCCCTGAAGAGCACCACAGCCATCCCCAACGGCGACGAGGTCCCGCGCTCCTCCGACGATGGAGAATAGTCGAGCACACGTCAGGAAGCCCAGCGTGACAAGCTTCTCCAGCACACAGCCTCCCCTCCGGAGCCAGGAAGCGATGCACAATATTAGGAGCGGAGCTCCCGCAACGTGAACACAGCCACTCTCACTGATGAGGTCCCGAGCTCCTCCGACGATAATGGCCGAGTCCATATTGGCGAAGCCAGCATGACAAGTACCTCCAGGAGAACCAGCGGCTCGAACAGCAACTTTTGGAAGAACCCACAACGCCTGGCTCTTCTTCTTCACGTCCCTATTTATGCTGGCAACTTTCTTCAGGTGGAGCATCTTTAACTCAGCACCAGCTGAATTAATTCAACTGGTGCTAAGTTGACCACCAGTTTGTAATCCATAACATATGTCATGCAGCCAGGGGTTTAGCTCAGTGGTGTAAGCACCTACCTGGCAATCATGAGGTCATGATCCTGCCTCCCCCTAAAAAAGAAAATATGTCACACAAACTGGGGGCATACAAGCTGGAGGTGGTGGCAGACACCTGTAATTCCAGCACTTGAGAGGCTGAGACAGGAGGATTGTTGTGAGCTAAAGACCAGCATCCATTAGTTCAGCCTGAGCTGCAATAGCAAGATCTTACCTCAAAAAAATAAAATAAATAAATAAATAAATAAAAGTCACACAGTAACAGACAAAACTCATGTAAAACAAAAGCTGGGAAGCCAGGCATGGTGGTGCATGCCTTTAATCCCAGCACTCGGGAGGCTGAGGTAGGAGGAGTATTATGAGTTTGAGGCTGGCTTGGGTTACAACATGAGTGCAAGGTCGACCTGAACTACATAGTGCAACCCTGTCTCAAAAAACTAGGGCTGGGAATTTGACTCAGTGGCAATGTTGTGAGTTCAATCCCCGGTGCCACCAAAAAAAAAAAAAAAAGGCTGGGAGAAGTTAAGTCAACCATGGGTTCCCTAAAAACTGATGGGAAGCAGCTGCTAAAAGAGTGGATGTGAACTTAGAAGCTGCCTTCATAGTCAGAATGACCTGAGACAGGAGTAATTGGCCTAGGGGATCCAGGTTGGTCAGGTTACATCTGTACCACTGTGCATGTGCAAGAAAGACCCGGATAAACTGGAGTCCAGCTCCAGAGCAGAGGGAGGTCCTGCAACCTGCTGGCTAGGGTGGAGGCCACTACAGGCAGGCGAGTTCCGTGGGGGCCTCTACTAGCTTCATTTCCGAAGGGCTGCCAGGAGAAGTGTGTGGCTTGTGCCGTTCCCCTCCACAGGGCGCAGGTGGGACATTAAGGGTGAGGGTCAGTGGGAGAGGGATTTCTGTTCCATCTCAGAATCTTCCAACATGGCCAACTCACCACAGTGTTCTGGGAGTGTGTCCAGGGAGACATGGCGTCCACGCATCCAAGAGCTTCTAAGAGAGCCTCTCCTGTGGGATGGAAGTTGGCTCCCTGCCTTCTAAGCTCCTTTAACTCAAAGATTCTGTGAGTCTTTATAATTACTTCTCTTGTATATCTATTTCCCTCTAGTAGATAACGTGTTAGCACTTTTGGCCTTGATTTCTGACTCCTAAAATAATTTGGAATGGTTTGTAATATTAATATTTATTTCTTTATTGTGTTAGAGATTGACTCCAGGACTGTGAGCAAGCTAGGATGCTACATTTATTTATTTGATTTTCTTTTCTTTTTTTTTTTTTTTAAAGACTATATTTCCTTATGTTGTCTGTTGCCCAGGCTGGTCTTGAACTTCTGAGCTCAAATGATCCTCCCACTTTAGCATCCCAAATGGTTGGGTTTTTGGTTTTTGTTTGTTTGTTTTTGTTTTTTTGTGGCACTGGGGATCAAACTCACAACCTCACACCTATCAGGCAGGTGCTTAAGCCGCTGAGCCAAACCCCCAGCCCCAGTTTTTTGAGGCAGGGTCGCACTATGTAGCTAAGGCCAGCCTTGTGCTCGCATTGTAGTCCAAGCCGGCCTCGAACTCACAATGCTCCTCCTACCTCAGCCTCCCGAGTGCTGGGATTAAAGGCGTGCACCACCACGCCTGGCCCAAATGGTTGGGATTATATAGACACATGCCACTTTGCCTAGCTGGATGCTAAATTTAAATTTAAGGTAATCAAAGTCTAGACAAAGAAATGTTATACATGTTATAGAACAATAAGAATGTATAGCTATACATTGTTCTATAAAGTGCAAAAAAAAAGAAGTACAGGCAGATAGCATTTTCACCTGTATTGGTACTGACTTTAGCTACTCGATGGGATTAAGGAACCCTTAAGGATTAGAAACAACCCCTTTGCTTCATTTTCATGAACTCCAATAGCACGTATTAGGCTATCTACACAAAGTAGGGGCTTTGTGTATATTTTTAGTGATCTGTGTTTCATGACGGTGGAATGTGACGTTCCTTAGCCTGTAGCTTTTGTGGAACTCGAGGAGGAGGAGTGTTCTGGCTGGACTGAGTCATGGTTCTGAACTACCTGCTCTTTCTCCAATGAGTAATGTCCTGAACTTGGCCTGTAGGAAGCCCTGACCTCCACAACCACAGCCCCGGCACAGCCTGCAGTTTTCCGAGCAGGTTTCTGTCATAGTAGTGTTATGATCACTGCTGCTCAGGGTTCCTGGCTTTCTTTCCTCTGCTGTGCTCGGTTGTACTCAGTAGTAATCGTAGCCAACATTTCTATTTCACTTCCCTGGGACAGAAGCACTGTTCTGGACAATTTCTGGATAACTTCATCCCCCAACTCCAGATCTTGTGATCCTAACAGCAATGCTGTCTCTCAGCAAGCTGTCCATTTACAATGTGTATTTAATCAAACCATTAAGGAACCAAAGTCCAAAGCGAGTCTGACTTCTCAGCAGCAGGATGCCAGGTGGTACCAGGTTTCCTCTGCCCGCCTCTTTCCTCCGCTCCTGCGTTCCCTGGAGACGTGAAGAGCCCTCCCTGCCGTACTTCCTTCCCCAGTCCAGCTTCCTGGGCTTGGCTGCTCTCCAACCTGCTACCAGGTCTGCTTGGCTCAGGGCTTTGGAATGAAACACCCAGCTCCCCCGAGTGACTCACATCTGTTTGGAGTGGTTAGAGCCTGTGCCACTTCACAATTCTACTCAAACCCAACTCCTCTTTATTTTTCTAGAAATGCCAGAGGGTATATAGTTCTTTAAAATCCGTGTGAATTTTAATGAGTTTAGCTTTGAGGCTTTACTAATACTTCCTCACCCCTTTGTTCCACTGGGTTCCCCCTGCCCCACTCGGCCCTGGATCATCTGAACTCCCAGACAGTATTGCAAAACCAGGAGCCTGCTGCGGGACTCGTTTTGGAGAACTCTCTCCACCTATGACCTGAAGCAGGCGCCTCCTAGCAGCTTCCTGATGAAGACATCCCCTGTCAAGTGGAGACAGGGCTGGGACCAAGCCCTGCCCATGGCTTTTTCTGCACCGGAGTGGAAGTGGGGGACAGGCCTGTGCCTGGCACTCTTGCTTCTGTTCCTGTTGGACACATCTAAGCCCAAGGGCAGGAGGAAACAGAGGGTTTGCCATGGGAACTCATCCTCCTAAGTGCCGCTTCCCCTTTACCAGGAGCCAGCCCTTTTCTCCATTCAGTTCAGCCCATCGCAGGCATCAGACACGCTGGCTAAAGTACAAATCCTCAACTAGTGAATGGTCTCTACGAGACGAGGCTCTGTGGGACTAAAGGGTTGGGAGAGGCTCCTTTGCTTGAAGCAATAAGCGAGTGGACACTCTTCTCCACCTGGGGACAAGGAGCATGTGCACTCCTAGCCAGGACCGTTCCATGGGCATAGTCACATCTGCTCCAACAGAAGCCAGATGGAGACGGGATTTAAAGGGGTCACACAGAGAGTGTTCGGGTCTTTCATTCCTGGTCTAGACCTCACACAAAGTGGCAGGAATTAATACCAAGGATTCTACAGAAGTGTCTTTAGACCTAAATCAGGTATTGTGGTGCACACCTGTAATCCCACTACTCAAGAGACTGAGGCGGGAGGATCACCATGAGTCCTAGGCTAGCCTAGGCTACTGGTGAGACCTTGTTTTGAAAGGAACAAAACAAACACTTGAGAGGCTGAAGCAGGAAGATTGTCACGAGTTTGAGACCAACCTGGGCTACAAAGTGAGTTCAAGGCCAGGCTGAACTGCATAGTGAGACCCTGTCTCTAAAGAAAGAAAGAAAAAAAAAAAACAACAACAACAAAAAATAAAATGAAAAGATCTTTAGACTTTCAAAAAAAAGAGGATGGAGTTTGAGTTCCAGCAGTATTGTTTGTTTACTACATGACCTTGAGAAAAATCAATGGGTTTTTTTCATAGCACATACTTCCTTATCTGTCAAATGAGAGTAGAAATATTGTTTTCTCTCATTTTGCAGGAGTATGTGAGGATCAAATGACAGTTCATATGAAAGTACTTTGTTAGGGCTGGGGATGGAGCCCTGCTGTAGAGTCTGGGTTCCAACCCCAGCACCACAAAAAAACCAAACCAAAACAAAAACTTTGCAAACTATAACAGTGCTATAAGCATGAAGAGGAATATTAGAAATTTCTATTTATTTTAGTTAAATAATGATAACTTCATTAGTTTATTCCACTACTCACTTTTTTTCCCCCAGTATTGGGGATTGAGCCCAGGGTCTTCACACTGAAATACACCCCTAGCCCTATTTTTTATTTTTTATTTTGAGTCAGGATCTCAAACTTGTGATCCTCCTACCACAGCCTTCCAGAGTGCTGAAAGAACGGGTCAGCCCTCTACTTTTGTTTGTTTGTTTGTTTTTTTCCTTCATCTTTTTGAGACAGGGTTTCACTACACAGTTCAGGCTAGCCCTAAACTCACTTTGTAGCCCAGGCTGGCCTCAAATTTGCACTGATCCTCTTGCTTCAAATGCTGGAATTGCAGGCATGTGCCACCACTCCCTGCTTTTCCTCTACTCAATTTCTGATCAGAATGGTTTATAAATAGTAAGGCCCAGAGTTTTGATTTTTTTCTCACCCCCTCCCCTCTGTTCTACCCAGGCAGGCGGCTGAGATTGGGTGTAAAGGGCAAACTTCCAGGTAACAGGAGGTATAGAAGAGGCAAGTGCCTGTGTACTCAGCATAGGGGGACAACGCCAGGCAGATGAGGACTGGCCGGCAGAGATCAGCCTGGTCACAACAGTAGGACCACCGTAGGCAGAGCTGACATTGTGCAGAGGCCAGCATAAAGCAGAAGGTGACCTCAAGTGAAGTTAGGAGCCAAGATGGGTGTGACGGACGTGAGGATGCCGGCCCTTTGATGGAGTGTCTCCGCAGAGAGAACCTTCCTGCTGGGACCGCTCAGAATCCCCTCGTCACCTCCAGTCTGGCTCTTGACTGAGAGGGGATCCCTGCCTGTGTGCTCCATAGCCTTCACTGTCACCATCCAAACAAAAAGCAGCGTCCCTGCATTGGGAAGACCCTGGCGTGCCCATGTCCCCCAGGAATTTCTGTAGGGGAAAGCCTGCATTTTTGTTATCAGAAACTTCATCTTCAGTGACTGCTAAGCGCTTACCGTGCCTGGGACAGAGTGCCGGCAGCAGGCATGCTGCTGTCATCCAAGCTCACATCTGGGAGATGTTTATTTATTATTTATTTTTTCAAATCCATTTATTCAAAGATAAATAGAAAAAGAAGAAGAAGGAAAAAACTATAACAAAATTCAAGGAGATGTTTAAAACAAAACAAACAGCCAGGCATGGTGGCACATGCCTATAATCCCAACACTTGGAAGGCTGAGGCAGGAGGATCACTGCCAGTTTGAAGCCAGCCTGAACTGCACAGTGAAACCCAGTCACAAAAGATAAAACCAGCAAGAAAACCAGGAGAACAGTGCAAACTGTTCACTCTCTGCCTAGCCAGTCAGTCCGAGGGGATCAGTGTCATAGTTAACTAAAGATAGAGTCTTGGGCCTTGGGTCTCAAATTAACATTCACCCATTCCCATTCACCCATTTCTGTTTTGCCTCTATAGTGCAAAATGGGGCGGGGGGGAGTCAATCTAAAAACCAAAATTGCACCCATGGAGGATTATCAATAAGTCCTAGTGATAGGGTAACTCTCAGTCTTCCTGAGGCTCCCCAAAGAAGAAAAAGAAGCTCCACTGATTATTTCTCGATTTAAATCAGGGCTTATAAATTGTCCCCTAGCCCACATGTGACTATCAGAGGTGTTTTTATTATTGTTCTTAATGCTTTGGTTTGGTTTGGTTTTGAGGCTGGCCTCAAACTCACAGTGATCCTCCTGCCTCAGCCTCCAGAGTACTTGGCTTACAGTTGTGCCCCACCACATCTGGCTAGCAGAAATGTTTTGTTTGCACTTTATTATGCCTGTGCAGTGTTTTGGGGGCAGTAGGAGAGAAATGGGGGTGACTGGTTGAAACCTACACTGCGGACTGTGCCCAGGCCTGAGAGGAAGCAACAGGGCCTTGGGTTGGGTGCCCCCCGGGCATTTGATGAAGAAGCAGAGTATGGTACTCTGGTCTTGGGGTAAGAGGCCAACTAACCTTGCAGGATGCCCACGGACCGCTGGAGTGCCCGAGGAGGGCAGGCCGGCTCTCAGCAGGCGCTCAAGGAAGGCGTCCCAGAGGGGTTTGGAATGGGCATGCTAGGACAGGAAACGCGCAAGCCAAGACTCAGAGGCCACAAATCTCCATCAACATTCAGGAGAAAATAAGCGGGCCAATTTGGCTGAAGCAGAGTCTGAGATGGATGGAGAGAGACAGGAGTGGGCCAAGAAGGTGTGGTCTTGAGTCCACCCAAACAAGAGGCACGGCTCGACTTCAGAAGCCCAGGGACCTCTCTGGTCTCCAGCCGGTCACCTCGGCTCAATCCCGCCGCCTCGCCAGTGCTGCGGTTCCCCGCCCCCGCCCTCCGGGAGGCAGAGCCCTTCTCAGCCACGCTACAGAGCCATGGCTAGCTAAGGGGGGTCCTCTAGACGCAGGCAGGCGGGAGAAGCGCTGTGAGGAAGGCAGGGAGGGGAACCGCAGCTGCCACACCCGCGCTGCACCCAGGCGCACCCACCCGCGGCGTGGGCGGCGGGACGCGCGCACCTGCAGGCCCAAGCGCCTGTGTGTGCATCTGCCGAGAGATCTCCGTGGGCTTGCTTGGACTTCTTTTCGGGACACTGAAAGGATTTCGTAACATAAGGAGGATGCAGGCTTCGCACAGATCTGCAGCCCTTTCACTTCCAGTGTTTTCTCTGGCTCAGGGAAAACACGCAGGATTGCCTGCCCCACCCCTAGGTTTCCAGGACAGTTACTGCCCGCTCGCTGCAGCCCTGGGCCGTGGTTCCGTCTGATGGGCGGACAGGGCGCTCCCTGTGCTGGTGGCCTCGCTGTGTTGTGTGGCAGTGAGCCGGAGCGGTTTCGCTCACAAATCCATCTCCTCTCTCCTTCTTGGGGGATTTCGTGTAGTGGCTGCATCTGTGAGGACCCTCTCCCTCAGAAGCATGGTGCCCTTTCTTCCCTCCTTTCTTTCCTTCCTCCCTTCCTTTTGTGTGGTACCAAGGATTAAACCCAACGCCTTCATACTGAGATTCATCCCTGTCACCCATCTTGAGACAGGGTCTTGCTAAATTGTCCAGACTGAGTTCAAATTTACAGTCCTCTTGCCTCAGCCTCCCAAAGTGCTGGGATTACATGCAGGTGCCGCTATGTCTGGCAGAGGCGCATTCTTCCTTATGCTGCCTATGACCTCCTTTGACCTGAGGAAAGTCTGGGCCTTCAAGAAACGGAAGTCCTCCCACTCCACAGAGAAGACCTCAGTTTCCCCAAGGGCTCCACTGTAGACAGACAAATCACTGTATTTATGTGAAAAAGGCATTGCATTTGGGTCATTTTCTTTTCTTTTTTCTTTCTGTCCTTTCTTTCTCTTTCTTTCTGTCTTTCCTTTTCTTTTCTCTTCTTTTTTCTTTCTTTTTTTTTTTTTTAGACAGTGTCTTGCTGTGTTCCAAACTGGCCTTGAATTTGAAATCCTCCAGCCTCAGCCTCTGAGATTCCTGGGATTGTAGCATGTACTACTTGTGCCTGCATTTTCTGTAGCAACATTTCTAGATGTGATAGATCAATACATACTTACAGTGTTTCTCTTGTGGATACAGTACAGGGGTGTCAAAGAAAATGGGCAGGAGGCATATTCCCTCCAGGGGCTTACATTTTCAGTGGGCAGACAAGACATTAGAAACAAATGTAAGAAATAAGATTGAGGTTAAGAGCCTAATTTGGGAAAACTTGATTTGACTAAAGCCTAGATTCATCATATTCATGTGATATATATACATGGTCTTGCTGGGGATGGAACCCAGGGCCTTGCACATACAAATTATGTGCCAAGCCCCCTAAAACAATTTTAAGGCAAGCAAAAGGAAGCAGATTGAAGAGACTTTTTGAAATTCCATTAAATTTAGGTCATGGTACTGGTTTTTTACTTTCTTTTTCTTCTTTTCTTCTTCTTTCTCTCCTTCATCTTTGTCTTCTTCTTCTTCTTCTTCTTCTTCTTCTTCTTCTTCTTCTTCTTCTTCTTCTTCTTCTCCTCCTCCTCCTCCTCCTCCTCCTCCTTCTCCTCCTTCTCCTCCTCCCCCTCCTTTTCCTTCCTCCTGCTCCTCCTCTTCTCCTCCTTTTCCCCCTCTCCTCCTCTTCCTTTCCTCCTCCTCCTCTCCTCCTTCTCCTTCCCCCCTCCTCCTGTTCTCCTCTTCCTCCTCCATCTTCTTCTGTTTTTGTTTTTGTTACTGAGACAGGATCTTGCCTGAACTCACCATGTACCTCAGGCTGGCCTTAAACTTGTGGCAGTTCTGAGTGTTGGGATTACAGGCGTGCACCACTATGCCATGTTGTTTTTACCTTTTCTTTCTTTTCTGTGTATTTTAGTTTTTTCCCCCCACTGAAATGGATTAATCATTGTCAAAATCCCTCCCTGTAGCCTTTCCTGAATGAGCAAGCTGACCCTTGGCCAGCCTGGATGCAGCAGCAGTCTGTTTTATGCACCCTGATGCTCCACTTCTATGCATTTCTCTCTCCCTCCACTTTCCCTCTGAGCTGCCTGGAGGCCTCTGGAACTCTGCCCCTCAATTTCCCTCTCCTGTGTACCCCCTTTGCTCATTCAAAATCTGCATCACATCCCAGCTAGTGCCCTAGGAGAAACTAGTCTCAGATTACATTTATAGTAAGAATTAAGTATCTAACACTGATTATAGAATCACTTATTGAAAGAGACTTCAAAAATCACTTAGTTCAACCCCCACATTTTATAGATGAGGAGACTGCAACCTACAAAGGGGAAGTGACCTGCCTGATGTCACAGGAGTAGAGACTAAAATCCAAGTGTGCTGGCTCCCAAGTTCCAGGAACCTGGCTTTTACCCCCAAGGACAACCCCTACCTGCCCATTTGTAAATGCTAGAGACTCTGGGCAGTAGTGAGACAGACGGGGCACAGAACAATTCTCAGAAACCTGCATGTGGACTTCCTGCGAGAACTGGAGCAGGTTGTTTTGTTTTGTTTTGGTACTGGGAATCAAATTCAGGACCTCACACTTATCAGGCAGGCACTGTGTGGTGAGCTATATCCCCAGGCCCTCAAGCAGGTTATTGATAGGATGACCTGGACGAGATGTCAGTGTGGAAAATATAGAAAAGGGACAGTTGCCATTAAGTACTCGCTATCATTCTTTTTCATGGTAGCCCACTGTATTAGTTACTTTTTTATTGCTGAGACAAAATACCTGACACCCAAAGTTAAAGGAAGAAAGGTTTATCTCAGCTTATGGTTTGTAGAGGTTTCAGTCCATAACTGGCTGGCTCCAAGGCACAGTGGCATGGCAGAGGGGCAAGTAATTGCACACCCTCAGTCCTAGCCCTCTTCATTCCATCATTACACCGTGAATCAGTTATATACTCTAAATCCAGAAACCCCTCCTACGATGGCAGGAGGCTTTTGGGGCCATCTAGACACGAGCCATAGCATCCACTCTATGCTGGACAGCGTATTTGTATTTCTTTCCTCTCTTTTTTTCTCAGTCCCAATCTTGTTTTGCAGGGCCCATTTTCTCCCTATCCTCCTGTTTTTCCTACCTTTAATAAAGGCGAAACTTTGCCATTGTTTAGCTTATTTCATTCAATTTTTTGTACAGGACAGAAAGGATTTAGAAATCACCTCTAAAAAGAGACTCCAGTGCTCCAAAATCCAGTGATAGTAGCTATGTCTCTGTCTACCTCTGTCCAAGCAATCATCTATTTTACTTCCCAAATGCATCTCTAACTCATCCACTTTTCTTCAACTCTTCTGCCACCTGTCTAGCACAAACTGTCAAGTCTTTATTTGGGCCTATCAAGACATGTAACCCATTTTCTTACTCTCTTTTGAACCATGTAGAAAGACCAGTGTCTTTTTTCTTCTTTTTCTTTTTTCTTTTTTGCTCTCTCTGGTTTTGTGTGTGTGTGTGTGTGTGTGTGTGGTTTTTTTTTTTGTACTGGGGATCGAACTCACAACCTCACGCCTACCAGGCAGGTGCTTAGGCCACTGAACTAAATCCCCAGCCCTATTTTTTGAGAGAGGGTCTCACTATGCAGTTCAGGCTGGCCTTGAACTCACTTTGTAGCCCAGGCTGGTCTCGAGCTCACAACAATCCTCCTGCCTCAGCCTCCTGAGTGCTGGGATTAAAAGCATACATCACCACGCCTGGCTCTTTAGTACAATATTCATAGCATGTAATATCATTTTGACTATTTTAAAAACTGTGGCTAAAAAAAACCCCACTAACACAAAATTTATCATTCTAACTATTAAGTATTCAGTGCAGTACAGCTAATTATACAAACTGTTGTCTAAAAAATCCCTGTAAATTTTTCATTTTTTTTTTTCTGTTCTGAGACAGGGTCTTGCTGTGTAGTTCAGGCTAGAACTCACTGTGTAGTCCAGGCTGGCCTCAAACTCACTTTTATCCTCCTAACTTAGGCTCCTGAGTGCTGGGATTACAGGTGTGCACCACCACACCCAAAAGAAGTTTTTCATTTTGAAAACTTGAAGCTTTATAACCTTAAACAGCTCTACTTTCCCTTATCTCCAACTGCTGGCACCCACCATTCTACTTTTTGTTTCCAGGAGTCCAGCTGATTTAGATGCCTCCTGTAAGTGGAATCATGAAATCACTGCATTTTGTCATTGGCTTATTTTACTTAACACAGTGTCATTTAAGGTTCACCCATATTGTTCATCACATGACAGATTTTCACTCTTTTTCGAGCTGAATAACAGCACAGCATGTGTAAATACCATATTTTCTTTATACTGTCTTCTATTTGTTTGTTTGTTTGTTTGTTTGAGACAGGGTCTTGCTATATAGTCCAGACTGGCCTGGAGCTCACCAAGACCCTTCTGCTTCAGCCTCCCCGTCTTCTGTTAATGGACATTTAGATCATTTCTAGCTTCTTGGCTATGAAGTCATAATGTTGCAAAGAACCTAGCTATGCAAATACCTCTTCAAGACCACGGGTTTTTTTTCGTGGGAATGTTTGGTTTTTTGAGATAGGGTCTCATTGTATATTCTAGGCTGGTTTTGAACTCACTGTGTAGTCCAGACTGGCCTCAGATTTGTGGCTATCCTCTTGCCTTAGCCTCCTGAGTGGTGGGATTATCGGCATGTGCTATCATGCCTGGTTATACTTCTTTTATTATTGTTGCTTTGTAATACATTTTGGAATCAGGAAGGGTGAAGTCTCTAGTTATGTTTTTCTTCCTTAAGATTGTCTTGGATTAAATCTTGGGGGAAAAGAAAGATTGTCTTGGATGTTTTGTGCTCTCTGAGATGATTTTAACCATTTTTAGGTTACAATTCAATGGAATGAAGTACATTCATGCTAAGCAGCTATCACCACTGTCTATTTTCAAAGTTTTTTCATCATCCCAAATTGTAACTCTATTTCCCATTAAATGGTAAGTGGTCCAGTCTCTGGTAACCACCATTCTGCTTTCTGTCACAATGAATTTGACTATTCTGAGGCCATCATGTAAGTAGAATCACGCAGTATTTGTCCCTTCATGTCTGGGTTATTTCACACAACAGTGTTATCATGGTTCATCTACATTGTAGCATGTGTCAGAATTTCCTTCCTTTAAAGGCTGAACAAGCCAGGCATGGTGGTGCATGCCTGTAATCCCAGCACTTGGGAAGCTGAGGCAGGAGGATACTTGCGAGTTCGAGACCAACTTGGGCTACAAAGTGAGTTCAAGGCCAGCCTGAACTGCTTAGTGAGACCTTGTCTCAAAAAATAGGGCTGGGGATATAGCTCACTGGCGTAAGTGCCTGCTTGGCAGGCTCGAGATTGTGAGTTTGATCCCTTGTACAAAAAATAAATAAATAAACATAAAAATAGAAAGGCTGAACAATTTTCCATTGTTTGTAAATGAGATGTGATCAAAAATAGGGAGAATATTTAAACAGAAAAATGTACAGTAAAAGATACATTGTTGTTAATCACCTCAAAATCTTCCCCTGAACTTCAAACACACTTCTCTCTTCTTTCTTTTTCTTTTTCTTCCTTTCTTTCTTCCTTCCTTTCTTTGTCTGTCTTTCTTTCTTTCATTCTTTCTTTCTCTCTCCCTCTTTCTTTCTCTCTCTCTCTTTCTTTCTTTCTTTCTTTCTTTTTTTGAGACAGGATCTCCTTATGTAGACCAGGCCTTGAACTCACTATGTAGCCCAGGCTGCCCTGGAACTCAGAGATCCTCCTTCCTCAGTCTCCCAAATGCTGGGATTAGGGGCGTGTGCCACTACACCCAGTCCCTTCTTGCTACTTTCTGAAGCCTTTCTGGAGGTCTTCTTCCATGGGTGTCTTTACCTGTGTTCTCATGGTTGCCTTGATGTCCTGGTTCCATTCAAGATGTTTAGCTTTCAGGGTCATTTTGACTTTGGGAAGATCCTGAAGTGGCCATGCAGAAGCAGTGAATAAGGTGATAAAGACACTCTGTGATGTGTGCCCAAGCCTGCCCTGCTGCTGGATACCACTCACTGTAGTTTTGGTCACACCTCAGAAGGATGCCTGGGGAAGAGAACTTTCAGTACTTGATGGGCGAGAAGACTGATGAACTGGGTGGGAGCAGGCTGGAGGGAGCCGGGGGCTTGGCAGGGAGCACGGGCTTCCCCCAAGGGGATGAGGGTCCCCCTCTCAGTGCACAGTAGCACAGTCCACCTGAGTTTCTGGTCGATCTTGGCTGTGGGTGGACAGGCCTTCACACACATTGGTACATGAGAAAAGTGGGGTGCAGATCAGTGCATACAACTACTATAGTTCAATCCTGATGGTTACATTCTTTTTTTCTTTTTTGGTACTGGGAATCAAACTCAGGACTTTGCACTTGACAGGCAGGTGCTTGTGCTGTTGAGCTATAACCCCAGCCCTTTGGCTTACATTCTTATCAACAGTTTTCATTTTATTTTACTTTGTCCCTACTCCCTAGGACCTGAATCTATACTATTGAATACAGTTATGTCACTTTCTATTACTTATAATTTTTGGTACAAAGATATTATAGGATAGCCACGTGTGGTAGTGCATCCCTGCAATCTCAGTGCTCCAGAAGCTGAGACAGGGGAATCACAAGTTAGAGACTGATCTGAACAAATTAATGAGTTCCTGTCTCTAAATAAATAAATAAATAAATAAAAAGCCTGGGGGCATAGCTCAGTCATAGAGCACCCTAGAGATCAATTCTTAACACTGGGGAAAAAAACTTGCTAAAAAGGAAACCTTGTAGTAGCACACACTTTTACCAGTAGCCTGAGGCAGGAGAATGGAGAGTTTAAGGCCAACCTGGGCTATGTGGTGGAAAAAAAGATGTTAAAGGAAAAAACTGACCCTGTCAAAAATCTTAATGAAACAAAAAGATCACAATATTAGAGGCAAGACAACCAAGAAAAAGGTTACTGTGACTGTTCAGACAAAAAGTACATGGGGCACACGTGCGTGTGCACACACACACACACACATACACACACACAGAGGTGGACTGAGACAGTCAAGTTGGGCTGAATTTTTCCCTGGGTGCTCCTTGCAATCTTGCTGCTGCTTAAATTCAATTTCCCTCTCTCTCTCGCTCTGTCTCTGTCTCTCTCTCTGAGACAGGGCTTCATTGTATAGCCCTGGCTGGCCTGGAACTCACAGCAATCCTCCAGCCTCAGCTTCCCTAGTACTGGGCTTACAGGTATACGCCAACACACTTAGCTAAATGTTTGTTGATTTAATTTGGTTTTTTTGTGGGGGTGGGGTTCCAGGAATCAAACGCATGACCTCATGCCTGCCAGGCAAGTACTTATGCCACTGAGCTAAATCTCTGGCCCGTTTCTTTTGTTTTGTTTTTTAAGACAAGGTCTTATCTCGCTATTCCAGGTTGACCTTCAACTCACTATGTAGTTTAGGCTGGGCTCAAACTGTTTGTGATCCTGCTGCCTCAGTCTCCCAAGTGCTGGAATTACATGTGTGTGCCATGTGGGGCTATTTAAATTCTTCCAGTTTCCTAGAAGGGACTGGAGTTCACAAGATTGTCGTAAGACCTAAGTGACTCACTCTGTGGAAAATGCTAAACTCAGGGGGCACAGTGGGAATGGGTGTACAAAAGGACAACTTGTACTTGAAATGGAACTATTACTGAATTTTATTTTATTTTTCTGCAGTGCTGAGAGCCAAATCCACGGCCTGTGCATGCTAAGCAAGTGCTCTATCACTGAGCCAATCCCTCACCCATACAAATCCTGTTTATAAGGAAATATTGTGCAGCCTGTATTGTAAAGGATGTTCCAGGGTAGATGACTGACCGGCTAACCATGACCTACTCGCTCCTTCTGCCTCACTAATGGAACTCTAGTTTTACTTAGGTGGTAGTGTTCTCAGTTATAAAACTGTATTTCTCAGTCTCTTTGCAAGTGGAGAGGGTTGATTAGATATAATAAGTATTTGAGTAGAATTTCTGGGTAAGCAATTTAATAGGAGCTAATTTAGGAATGGCACAATGTTTTGCTCTGACCCCCTTCTCCTTCTTAATACTAGAAACAGGATGTGATTTCTGGAGTTCCAGTAACCATTGTGTGACTATGAGGCAATGTTAAGGATACTTTAGGCAATAAGGATGGCAAAGAAGCAGGAAGAAGCCTCAGCCCCTGATGACCACAGGGACATGCTACCAGCCCAGTCTGTCTGTCTGTAGATTTTTTTTTTAATGTGAGAGAAAAAAGAAACCCCTACTTTGCTTAAGCCACAGTTATTTAAGGCTTTTGTTGCTGGTAAACCATACTTCTTCCTGAATGTCACATATTCTTGCCAAAAGATATTTAAGGATTGAAAAGCAATACCCCAAAGCAGGGATTAGCAAACTTTTCAAGTAAAAGGCCAGATAGTAAATCTTGCAGGCCTTGCAAAGCAGGTGGTCTGTGTGGCAGCTACTCTATGCTGCCATCGTGGTGTGTAAGCAGCCACAGAGAATACATAAGTAAATATGCATAACTGTGCACCAACAAAATTTTATTTATAGATGCTGAAATTTGAATTTAATATAATTTTCATGTGTATTGAAATATCAGTTTGTTTTCTATTTTCTGCAACTCTATAAAAAATATAAAAGCCACCCATCCTTAGCTTGGAGACCACATAAAACCAGGATTTGGCCTGGCATGGTGGTGTATGTCTGTAATCTCAGCACTCAGAAGGCTGAGGCAGGAGGATTTCGGTGTGTTTGAGGCCAGCTTGGGTTACATAAGGAGTTCATGGCCAGCCTGAACGACAGAACAAGATTTTGTCTCAAAACAGAAACAAAAACAACAAACAAACAAAAAACAGGCTTTGGCCCCTAGACCAAAGTAACTCTTGCTAAACAGGATATATTTCCCACAAAAAGACCAAGGTAGAAGCAATGTCAGTCTTACTGTGTGTTTGCTAGTTATTTGTATGCTTCAATAGGTTTCAAAACCTTCTCAGATGTAGTAGATTGGGCCTGTAAGAGAATGAGACTGGTTTGTGTATATGTGTGTGTGCCACGGGGTGGGGGTGGGGGGGACGGGACACCTATGACACTGGGGATTGAACCCAGGGCCTTTGTACTGAGCTACATTCCCAGCCCCTTATATTTTTTATTTTGAGACAAAGTCATGCTAAATCAATGTTTTTGTTGTTGTTGTTATTGTTGCTGAGACAAAATGAGACAAAATACCTGATACACAAGTTAAAGGAGGAAAGGTTTATTTTGTCTCACAGTTTGCAGAAGTTTCAGTCCATAGTTGGCTGGCTCCCAGGCATGGGGGCATGGCAGAAGGGCATCACAGAAGAGAAACAGTCCCTGGAGTGGCAGACAAAATGCTCTGTTGGAGATTAAACCCTGGGCCACCTCGAATGTCCTGCCAAGCCTGTGCATGTTCAGCCCCTGAGCTACCTCCCCATCCCGTTTATAAAAATCACTCACCTTACTTCATACTTATATCCTGCAAGCCCACATTCATGTTGATTCTCACCATGCGAAGGTAGCAAAGATCAGTGTGAAGTGTCCTCAGCAACGTGGTGCAGACCTCCGCCTTAGCCACCTGGACCGCGCTGCCTACAGCGGCTGCTAAACAAAAACCTTCAGAGACAGCAGAGCATCAAGCAAGGTGTTGGGGAAAGAGCTGAGGGGCAGACTCAGTGTGGAGGGGAGGGAGATGCAGGAGGGTTGGTTTTGAAGAGTCATGGTGTGTGAAGTCTGATTCTAGGAAACAGTTTTTCTGCTGGGAAAAGTACAGCGTTAGTGGAAAAACAAGAGGATGGAGCTCAAGAGTTGACAGCGGAGAGCGGGGTTGCAGACCTTTATGGTAGCATGGAAAAACCCAGTGGGATGTGTGTGCGCGTGTGTGCGTGTGTGCGTGAGTGTGTTCCCAGAGCCACTAATAGTTTCGGGGGAAAAAAACAACAACTTGAAGTGTATATCCAACATCGTGCTGGGTTTCCGTCAGTAGGTGTGCACAGGCCCCGTGGTGTGCGGTGACAGCGTGCGTGGCACTCGGGGGTGGGGGGGCAGTATGCATGGCCGCACAGGTGTGGAGGCTGGGGAAGAGGCAGGAGTCAGTGCTGCCATGGTTTCCTCTGTCTGTGCAGTACTGGGACAGAACCTAGGGCCTCCCGCACGCAGGGGAAGTGCCGCTCACCGAGCCGCCGCCCCTGACGCTCATCTCTTACCCTCATATATGGTAAGGACCGAGCACTGAGCGCTGCGCGCCTCAGCCTCTCCCTCTCTCTCTCCACCCGCCCCCCCTCACTCTCTCCACCCCGGCAGCTGTGCAAAGGCTTGAGCACGTGACCCCGAAAGCACAACACTGAAAGCCTCTGCGGGTGCCAAGAGAAGCGCAACGAAACAAAGGCCAGGGCCAGGGCCAGGACCAGCTGCCAGGGAGCCCGCGCCCTGCCCAGCATCGCAGACGTTGGGCAGCGGACTCCGCTCCCCACTACCAGCGCGCCCGCTTCTCTGTGTCCTCACCCACCGGGGAGGGCCCGAGGACCCCAGCAGACCAGGGTCGCCTGCTGGACTCGGTTTTGGGGCTTGGAGAGGGAAGGACCCTCTGCAGGGTGAGTCAGTACCTCTGGCCTAGGCGACTGCTCAGGACAGCAGCCAGACTAACCGGTCCTCGCAGGCCAGCGCCTCGTTGCTACTCCTGCCCAGAGGCGCTGGCTGCTAGGAAGCCCACGAGGCTAGAAAGTGGAGGCCACCGTCTGCGCTCTCCCTCCCCATACCGTCCCCCCTCCCCGTACCGTCCCCCCTCCCCCTCCTTCCCTCCTCTCCTCCCCTTCCTGCAGCCTTCCTTTTTTTTTTTTTTTTTTTTTTCTTTGCAGCACCAGGGATTGAACTCACAACTTTGCACCTGCCAGACAGGCGCTTATGCCACTGAGCCAAACTCCCGGCCCTGCTGCAGCCTTCCTTCTATCAAGCTGCGACCCAGATGCACCTTAGACTGCATGGTCACAAAGCCCGACCTATCCTTCTTAACCTGCCAGTTTCGCTCCCCTAGGACTTGACTTTTTAAAAATAATCACTTCTACCTACTCTTTCTCTCAAGGATACAATGAGATTAAAAAGTAATGAAAGATACTAAAAATAAAAGCACCATGAAAGTATGATTGGATAAACTGCCAAATGTCCCACACCCTACTACATGTTAAAAGGAATACTTAACATCTTAATCCCAGCTACCTGGGAGGCTGCGACAGCAGGATAGTAAATTCGAGGTCAGCCTGGGCAACTTGGTGAGACCCTTTTGCAAAATAAAAATAAAAGGGGCTGAGAACGTAGCTCTGTAGTGGAACACTTGCCTTGCATTTGCAAATAATAATTTGATGGGTTATTTTTAAGGTGACAGACAGAGCTTTTGTCTTCTCATAAGACATTCGTTTTTCTAGTCTGTATTATTTATCAAACATTATGAATATCTAATTTTAAAAGTCGAGCTTTTTAAATTTACTTCTTTAATTTTTGGGGGTTTTTTTGAGACAGGGTCTCGCTATGTAGTTCAGGTTAGTCCTGAACTCACTGTGTAGCCCAGGCTGGCCTCCAGCTCATAGTGATCCTTCTACCTCAGCCTCCCGAATGCTGGAATTACAGGCATGCATCCCCACTCCTGACCAAACTTTTATTGACAAGTTCTTTGGCCGTCATTTTAAAAGACAATAACCTGAATCAACATCAAAATGATTTTTGTGTACTTTTTATTGTCACATTTGGTCATGACCTCTAAATGTATTTATTTATCACAAAAAACCAAAAACAAAAAATGGTAAGTACTAACAAACTGGTATGTTGGCATATATCTGTAACCTCAGCTACGCGGGAGGCCGAGGCAGTAGGACAGTGAGTTCCAGGTCAGCCTGGGCAATTTAGCAAGATCCTGTTTCAAAATAAAAATAAAAAGGACTGGGTGGAGCACTTGCATAGCATTTGCAAGGCTCTGAGTCTGAGCGCCCAGTACTGTAAAACAAAAGAAAATAAAGAAACAAAAAAGTACTCATAGCACACATGTGCTACTTCGTACTCTCCTGAAAACTTACCCCCCACCAGTGGTGGTGAACCAACAGGACTCAGCCGCAAGCTGTTTGTATCATTGAAAGCTCTAAAAGGTTCGCCATCGCTGCCCACACCCTTTGGTACTGGGTGCATGCTCTGTCTATAAAGTCAGGTCTCACACCGAATTATTGAGGAGAAGGTCTGGGAGTTATGGACTGTAAATAAGCTCATGAGAACAAATAAACAAGAACCTTTTCTTGAAGACATGACAATATTTAATAAACGTAGCTCTCAAATCTCCGCCTCATGTTGATGTGTTAAAGAATACAAGAAACAGCCAGGCATGGTGGCACACACCTTTAATCCCAGCACTCGGGAGGCTGAGGTAGGAGGAGCGTTGTGAGTTCGAGGCCAGCTTGGGCTACAACACAAACATAAGGCTGGCCTGAGCTACATAGTGTGAACCTGCCTCAAAAAACCAGGGATGGGAGTTTGGCTCAGTAGCTTAAGCGCCTGCCCTGCAGGTGCAAGGTTGTGAGTTCGATCCCTGGTGCTGCAAATAAAAAAAGAATACAAGAGATGAATGACAGGTCTAGGACCACACAGGAACCCATTCTAACAGTGTGGCCCTGGAGTAAGCCCTTACACCCCATTAGCACCCAGACCCTGTCTAAGGCGGCAGCTTTTGCTGGCCAGAGGCATCACAGGCCCTTTCCTCTCTGTTGTGTTGTTGTTATTGATTTGGGCTCTTCCTACTCATCTCCTTCATCAATGCTTTTTTTTTTTTTTTTTTTTTTTTTAGACAAGGTCTTGTTAACTTGCCCAGACTGGCCTCAAATTAGTGATCATCCTCCTCCTGCCTCAGCCTTCCTAGTCTTGGGATTACAGGGGTGCACCACAATACCAGTATCATTGTTGCTCCAAGTTTTCTCTTCTTTGCCTTTAACCATTTACCCAGAGCGTCACTGGGGCAGTGCATTTGTTTATGTACTGTCTATCCCAAGCATTGCTCTGACAGGTGTCGCTCCAACCAGTTGATTCTTGTTTGCATGAGATACACTCATTCTTGTTATTTTTATATTTACTGTTATATTATAAAAATTAACAAAATAGTGAAATTTTTGGTCATCCTGTATTTAAACAATTGGACTGGTAAGTGGTTGGTGGTCCAAGGAAACTCCTTCTGTTTCTTCACACCTGGGGACTCAGGAGAGAGAGCTGCTAAAGTGCTCAAGAAAAGAAGGCAGGGTTGCCCAATCCAGAGTGGACAGAGATGGAGAGTGTAGTTTTTACACTGCCAACCTTCCCTCCATTGCATCTCCTATTTTATGAGTCTACTTTTCATGAGCCTCACAGTCCCAATAACCCCATCTTTCTTTTAGACTAAGACACCCACCCTGCTTAGTGTAGGTCATAACCCATGGAAGAGGCAGAAAAGAGAAAACCAAGTTCATCTTACTGCTAGGTGATCTGAAATGCTGGGAACAACCAGGGGTAACCTGCAGAGGTGATTTTAAAACATCCCAGGCTGAACTCAAGCTTTTGAGAAGTGAATCTGGGAAATTCTTTGCTACCCCAGAAGCTAGAGGCCCAGGGCTGGGGCTGCACTGCAGGTGAACAGAGACATATTGCTTTTTAAAAGAGCATTAGTAGGAAAGTTTTCTAATTGTTCAATTTTATCCTGGCTGGACCAAGTGGGGGAGTCAAAGGATTAAAGTAGGGGAGAATGGACAAGAAGAGCCTGTCCCCCAGGGAGTCTGGAGAAGTCTTGGTAGCAGTGTGGTGGCAGGGAGCCATTGCTCTGGGGAAAGGCAGAGAGAAGACGGGACTTGAGTTGCCTTTTAGGGAAGCAGCTGTACCAGCAATTCCAGTTTAAAAAATAACTTTGCCAGCACAGACCAAGACTTGGCTCCTTCTATCTGCTACACCACATGGAACACATTTTGGAATTCAACCCTCAGTCTCTCTGACACTCCTTTGCCTACCACTTATGGCCTTTCTATGTTGTAGGTCCCAAAAGTCTCAGAGGAAGAGGACTCAGAGTTGGACAAGATGGATAATTATTAAAAACAAAACAAGCTGTTCCATTACTCAAGGAACAAGAAGAATATGGGCTCTATCGTCAGGGGAGAAAGATATGGCTGGATTTCAGGGTGACCTTTCAGGTTAGCTTCCCTGCCAGATTCTTTCCCGACTAGCTCTTGCCCACATGCATGGCAGTGGTGTGTTAGGAAGAGGTTAGCCAGTCAGGATGGAAGGTAACCTATTGGTTCAAAAGATGGTGCTCCCAGAAAAACAGAAGCCTCCTGAAGGTTTTGCTTTTGCTTCGATTGCTGACACGGGATGAACCTGCATTGGATGGAGCAGGTGAGTCAGCTCCGCAGTCTTGTCAAAGCGTCTGGGGGCTGTAGTCACAACACAGGGGGATTCAAAGATGTGGAATTTGTAAGCAGTAGTGGCCCCTGAGAGTTGAGCTCCAGCCCAAGCTCCAACTCACTCCACAGGGAGGCTGTCCTCTGGGGCTGCTAACACCTATGAGTTCATAGTGTGCTTCTCTACAGGACAGTCTCTCTGCTCCAACGGCGAATTCTGTTTGTCCTCAAATTTACGATAAAGCGTTTCTCTTCAGTCAGTCCACAGACACCTTGCCCTTTATCCCTACCCGCTTACAGAGGCTCCTCAAACACTTGCTCAGCAAACTCAATGACTGGCACAAAAACCACACCCAGCCCTGGACTGTGTGAGATTGGTGGAGCAGCAGTGGCTCTCTCCCCTCTTCCCCCATTACACTCTCCCTCCCCAGTCAATTCACCTCCCCCTCGGGTGAAGACAGTGCCGTCCTCCTGATGTTCATTCTAAATGTCCTTCCCTGCCCTTCATGCCAGACAATGACCTGACTCACACTTGGTGGAGAACATTGGTGTGGCCAAAGAACTCTCTTTCACCATCTGTCTCCCGGCCCTGACTACCTGTGCTGCAGATGTTCCCAAGCCTGCCAGGGGGCCTTGCCATTCGGATTCTGGGAACCATGCTGTCTCTCCACAAGGCCTTCACTTGGATTTTCCTTTTCACCCCCAGATTTTTACTCTGCGTTTCTATCTCTCTGTCATCACTTGCAATTAAAAAAGAAAAATTAGAGCCAGGCATGGTGGTGCACGCCTTTAATCCCAGCACTCAGGAGGCTGAGGCAGGAGAATCCCTTGGGAGTTCAAGGCCAGGCTGGGCTACAAAGTGAGTTCAAGGCCAGCCTGAACTGCATAGTGAGACCCTGTCTTAAGAAATATGGCCAGGAGGCTGAGGAAGGTGGAGCGTTGTGAGTTCGAGGCCGGCTTGGGCTACAACGCGAGCGCAAGGCCGGCCTGAGCTACATAGTGCGACCCTGCCTCAAAAAACCAGGGCTGGGGAGTTTGGCTCAGCGGCTTAAGCACCTGCCCTGGCAGGCGCAAGGTTGTGAGTTCAATCCCCAGTGCCACAAAAAAAAAAAAAAAAAAAAAAAAAAAAAAAATATGGCCAGGGATTTAGCTCAGTGGTGTAAGCACCTGCTAGGAGAGAGAAAGAAAGAAAAGAAAAATTAGGACTGGAGATGTAGAGCAGGTACCCAATATGCACAAAACCCTGTCAACAGCCCTCCCAGGTCCTGGGGAACATGTTCTGAAACTCAGCAGATGCCTGAAACTATAAATACTGTAGCACTGAACCCTATACACACAGATGCTTCTAGACTTATGATAGGGTTACAGCTCGGTTAGTTGAAACTATTGTAAGTCAAAAATGTATTTAGCTGGATGTGGTGCTGCATGCCTATAATCAATCCCAACACTCAGGAAGCTGAGGCAGGAGGTTCACCATGAGTTCAAGACCAGTTTGGACTTAGCAAGACTTTGTCTCAAAAACAAACAAAGAAAGAGAGAGAAAGAGGGACTAGGGATTTAGCTCAGCAGCATAAGCATCTGCCTGGCAAGTGTGAGGTTGTGAGTTTGATCCCTGGTACCAAAAAAAAAAAAAAAAAAAAAAAAAAAAAAAAAAAAAAAAAAAAAAAAATATATATATATATATATATATATATATATATATTTTTTTTTTTTTTTTTTCACGGCACTGGGGATTGAACTCACAACCTAGCACCTGCCAGACAGGTGCTTAAGCCACTGAGCCAAACTCCCAGCCCTAGTTTTTTGAGGTAGGGTTGCACTATGTAGCTCAGGCCAGCCTTGCACTCGCGTTGTAGCCCAAGCTGGCCTCGAACTCACAATTCTCTTCCTACCTCAGCCTCCTGAGTGCTGGGATTAAAGGCGTGCGCCATCATGCCCGGATGAAAGATGTATTTAATACACCTAACCTACCGAACATCACAGCGTGGCAACGCAACATGCCCCTGAGTGTGCTTGTTGGCCCTGTAATCATGGGGCTGACCAGGAGCCGCAGCCCCGTCATTGCCAGCATCTCTAGAGAGCCTCAGGTTTCAGTAGCCCAGGAGATGATTAGAATTCTAAATGTAAAGTATGATTTCTACTAAATGTGTATCACTTTTACACCATCATAAAGTTAAGATAGCCTGTCAATTTGTGAGTCAGGGCTGACTACTGTGTTTTTTTCCTCCACTGTGTCATGCATGGGCCAGATTAAAAGGCTCTCTGTGTCCTGGGTGGGAATGGAGTGGGACAGTGTGAGATTTCTCTATTCTACTCAATGATGTAGTTTCAAACTTATGTGTTGTTTATTTCTGGAATTTTCCACTCCATGATTTTTGAGTAACTGAAGTCACAAGATAAAACTGGGGAAGGGGAGCTGCTATAGATGAAACCCCTATTTACTCTGTTGTTCAGGCCCAAAACTGCACCCAGGGCTCCCTCCATAAGTCCTCTCCATTTTACTTTAAAAATGCATTTCGCAGTGGACCACTCCTCGGCTTTCCACTTTCTCCACCCAGATGGAAACCATCATCCTCTCTCCTTGGACCAGAGTCCCCAGCTGGTTTCTCTGACTCCATTTATTCTCTACAACACAGAAAGTGATCTTTCTAAAGCAGATCCTGAGCCGGTGTGGGGGTGCACGTCTGTAATCCCAGCACACAGGAGCTGAAGCAGAAGATCGCCTTGAGTTCAAGGCCAGCCTGGGTTACATAGAGAAGAAAAAAAAAAAAAAAAGGGCAGCTTCTGTGTCATGGAAACTCCGAAAAAATTGAGACAGAATCCCAGTCCCTTTCCTGGCCTACAAGGCCCATCCTACCTGACCCTGCCTGCTTTCACAGCTCCTCCTCCGCCGCCTTGGTCCACTATGGTACTGGCCTCCTGGCCTGCTTTTTGTCTGCTGCACATGCTAAACTCTTTTCTGCCCTATTGTCTTCCTATGATGTCCCCTCTCTCTGAGACACACCTGTCCACTGCATGCCTTCCCCCCTTTTCAGGTGGCAACTTTAATGACACCTGCTCAGACAGGCCGGCTCCACCCCAGGAGCTAAAGGATCCCTTACCTTCCTGTCCCTTTGATGTTTGGTGTAGCACTTACCAGTTCATGGAACCATCTTATAGATCATTATTGATGTTGTCCATCTCCAGCTGCCCCTCTTGTCCCCTACCAATGCCTAGAGCTCTACCCGGCACACTGTGGGCGCTGAGTATCTGTAGAAGTCTCCTGAATGCCTCTGGCCCATGTCCTATCTGTTGAGCATTCTTCAGAGAAAAAGAAAGTCCTTGAAAAGTGGAGGCTGGGGTCTTGTCCAGCCTTTCCCCTCCCCAAGGCCTGTGTGCTGCCTGTGGCCATCTGTCTCTTCCTGTTTTCATCCCCACTTCTCAGTGGGGGTAAGGCATGAGCCCTGGGTGCTGGGCAGGGGGTTGGTGGAAAGGGCGGGGGCTAGCATGTCAGTGAAAACAATCTGGGTTGATGGTATCAAGTCTTAATGACTTCAGCTGCATTTAATTAAACATGCACCGGCTCAGTGGAACCTTGTGGGCCAGTAGTCTCATCTTGGCTCTCATTTCTGTTCTTTTCCAAGCCTCAATTAAGGGAGCAGCAAAGATCCCTATCGTGAACCATGTGAGGTGATCTCATCAGCTAAGACAAATATTTTTTTTCTGGTTGTATTTATAGAAAGCTTTCTTGTTTTCTTGGACAACCCTTGCTGGCCTTACTGTGTTTACCTTCTCTTCATTTAGAGTTGCATATGCAGGTCATGGCTTTTAGCTCTTGCTCTTCACTGTACTAGATTTCCAACTCCTCTGTTTCTCTTCTCTTCGCTTTCATCTAAGTGGCTCTTTTCAAGTCAGTTTGTAGTTTCCAGTTACCAAGGCAGTAATCAGAATTACTTAAAAAAAAAAAATAGACAACCTTGGCTCCAGCTGAGTACTTTGCAAAAATTTTTCTTAGCAGTGTCCCGTGGCCTCCTGGGGAGGATGGAACTTGGACTTCCCTTCCCTTTTCTGACAGTCACATAGTTCCTGATGCCAGGCCCTCTTCTCACCCATCACACGGTAAAAGAGCAGAGTGTCCCCACAGAGTCCCGCACTCAACTCTGATCACCTTCTGGGGCAACTGCTTCTGCTCACGATCCTGTACCATCACAAGTAAGACTAACACGCAGAGCTTGGTTGGGAATCTGCTTGTCCAGCAGTGTTCTCTCTTCCACAGGAGTCCATTCTCTGGATACTGTCAGGGGCCCTGCAAGCAGAGGAAGGAGCACATGTAGGCTGGCTTTTGCTCCTGCAGACTGGGGCTGGCTGCCACAGATATTAGAAATAGACACCAAAACAAGATCCTTGTGTCTGTCAGTTCTTTAGAATGGTTTTCCCCTCTGTACTGGGGCTTCATGACCTGGTAGTCTCAACACAGGAGAACTGATTCTTGATAGGTCAAAAAATATCAAACTCTTTGATGTATACAGCATGATATGCATGTAGCACACAAATAGATAAACGGTGTGGCAAAAAAAAATTTTTTTGTTTTTTGTCTTTTGCTTTTTTGAGACAGGGTCTCACTATGCAGTTCAGGCTGGTCTTGAGCCTGTAGACTAGGCTGGTCTCGAACTCGCAGCAATTCTCTTGCCTCAGCCTCAAGTGCTGGGATTACAGGTATGAGCCACCACACCCGGCTAAAATTTCAAGTGAGGAATAATGATCAGGAAGATGTTTCAAAATCTTTTTTTTTTCTTTCAAAATCACTCTTTAGGCCAGGCATGGTGGTGCACACCTACAATCCCAGCACTCAGAAGGCCGAGGTAGGAGGAGTGTTGTGAGTTCGAGGCTGTCTTGGGCTACAGTGTGAGCACAAGGCCTGCCTGAGCTACATAGTGTGACCCTGTCTCAAAAAACTAGGGCCAGGTGTTTGGCTCAGTGACTTAAACACCTGGCAGGCCTGAGGTTGTGAGTTCAATCCCCCATGCCACACACACACACACACACACACACACACACAAAGACACTTCTTTCCCTCCCCCCGCAAAAAATCACTTTTTAAGAAAGTGTTAAAGATAGAAAGGTCAAGAAACTCTGACCTGGCCCTTATCATGTTCTTGTTCTTTTCTCTCCTGACTCAAACTTGCTCTCATCTAAAAGACATTCCCACTCAATATGTGTGTCACAAATGTATGATCATAGTTTAAGGGGTGTTTGCCCACTAGAGAGATAAGAAGAAATATGCTCTCACTGTGCAGCTGTAGGTTAGAGCAAGCAGAAGAGGACGTTGCTTGCTGAGAAACTTGGATTTAAAAATATAGGCACACTGTCTGCCAAAAGTTCTTTTAAAATTGATTTTCGATGTGAGAGGCTTCCTCTGAGGTGTGATTTAGAAACGGAAATGCTGGAATTCCTGAGATAGTTTGATGATTTGTGGTGAACCAGAACCGTTTTTTCAGTTAGGGCAATTCTAGAAAAACCAGGACTTGTGATTGTGTAGACTCAAGGCCTTCTCAGTGTCCCTGAACTCAGGACCTCAGATTTGGGTGGTTTTGTCTTTGCAAATGACCCAGATGGAAACCAAAGTGACTGTGGGTACATGGATAGGAAGAGGAAGGGCAGCAGCCATGAGTGTCCCAGTCCTCCCTGGCTCTGTGTGTGTGTGTGTGCACAGGGGCACTAAAGTGAGTTCACAGGTGAACCTCAAGCCATGAAGTCACCCTCCCACTTTGTCTTAGCTTTACCCAGAATCTTGCTGGTGAACCATGTCCAGCTTTGGCTTTAAAGGTAAAAAAAAAAAAAAAAAAAAAAAAAAGCCTGGGAACAATTGGATATGGTCCACATATGAATAAATAAAATGACTGAATGCTTGGAAAATAGATCTTATGCAAAATGCAGTTAGGACTGCTTAACTTGGACTAGAGAGAGCAGAAAGAAGAGATTATTTATATGAAGAGTAGTGATAAGCTCTTCTTTTTTCTGCCTTTTTGGAGGCAGATGGGATATAAATAATACTCATGTTTTATTTATTTTTCTCTTTAAGAACCAAGTGGGAAAAGAAACCGTGCTTGATTTGCAATTTTAGAGCTGTAGGGTGAACGTAAGATGGTGCCTATATGTTGTTAGATATTGTTCCTTTGGGGTACTCGGATTTGCTTCTTTTTTTTTCTGGAAAATGTGCAAAAGCAAGCCTCATCTAGGATAGTTTTGCTGTCATGGAGCTAGTTAAATTTTACCAGGGGACTGCGAATTAGGGCCTTGGGAGGACCTTGCAGAAGCCAGAAAATATGTGTACTTCCTGTTTTCTGAAAGGTTTTGATTTCAGGATTCATTGTTCTGAATCTTTTCATTCCGACAGGTTAAATGCAGCAGGGTAGAGTGAATGGAAGGAAGATGTAGGCATTGGGCCCAGTTCTGCCACTTACTAGCTTTCTGATCTTTTAGAAACCATAGTTTCCTCGTCTATAGCGTAATGATAATAATGACTTTCCTACTTACTTCCCAGGTCATGAAGTGTGTCATGTAATATAACATAGATAACCTGTAAACAACCGAGCACTACATAAACGAAAGGAACTATCATTTTGTTGGATAAACTATTCTTTAGGCTTTGACCAAGGGTTATTTTCAGATGAAAGTATTGATGAAAACCTGATTCTAGGGTTTAAACTTCAAAACCTGTGAAATCCATCCGTTCCAACTTCCTATCTGCCCATCCGGCCACTCAGGGTCCACAGAGTGGCTGCTATGTGGCAGGCATGGTCGTGTACAGCGATGAATCAGATGTAGAGCCTGGCTTTTGGAGGCAGAGATGGTTGAGTCAGGACAGAGAAGTAAACAAGAACTCACAGGCGTAAGGTTCTGGAGAACCTCATGTGAGGACTCAGGACCAGCTTCAGAAGAGGACTTCCTGGAGGAGGTGATGCCAATGCCATCCTGAGTGAGGAGTCAGCCAGATGAAGAGGCGAGGTGGGGAGACTGGGTCAAGGAGCAGTGGTATGAAGATGAATGGTTTGTTCCAGGATTTGCGGTGTGAAGATCGGATCGAAATCTTAGAAAGGTTACTCCTAATATCATTTGGAGGAGGACTCCGAGGGTCTGGGCTGTTGTCATGGATACTGATAGGAAGGCACCCAAGGCGCCTCACTAGGAGAGAGTAGGATGGCTGTGAGCTGAAATGTCACAGTGTGGCAGAGACTGGGCAGTGGGAACGGAAAGCGGGGAGGCTGAGGTCAGAGAGCAGAAGGCAAACAGTTCCCGCAGATGTCCTGGACCAGGCTGTGGCCTTGAGAATGCTTACAGCTATGTGTGAATGGAAATAAAGGTCACTTTAAGTGAGATTAGGAACCTGGAAGACTTCTTCTTCCATGGCTTAAAAAAATTATGGTAAGATACATGTAACATAATGCTTACTGTCTGTCCTGGTTACTTTTCTCTTGTTGAGACAAAATACCTGACCCCCAAAATGAAGGAAGGAAAGGTTTATTTATTTATTTATTTATTTTTGGTACTGGGGATCAAACAACCTCGCACCTTCCAGGTAGGTGCTTAAGCTACTGAGCTAAATCCCCAGCTCTATTTTTTTGAGACAGGGTCTCACTATGCAGTTCAGGCTGGCCTTGAACTCACTTTGTAGCCTAGGCTGGTCTCGAACTCACAATAAGCCTCCTGCCTCAGCCTCCCGAGTGCTGAGATTACAGGCTTGCGCCATCACGCCTGGCAGAAAGGTTTATTTCTTACAATTCTTGGAGGTTTCAGCCCATGCTCAACTGACTGCAAGGCAGGATGGCGTGGCTAAGGACAAGCTGTTCATGGCTGCTACAAAACAGCAAGTGCAAACCAGCAAGAGAGGGAAGACACGCCTTCTTCCCCACCCTTACACTGTATGTCGGCTCCACTCCTGGGTGGGTGCTGCACTCACACCACCAATCCCAGCACCAGACACCAAACCAATCACAAACGCCAGACTCAGCCAAGTCCATGATTACATGAGGCTTGGTGGGGCCATAGGAATATAAACCGTAACACTATCTTAACCATTTGTAAGTGTACTGGATTGAGGGTATGAAGAGGAACATAGTGTATCCACAGTGTTGTGCCACTGTTTATCCACAGAGTTCTTTTGCTCTGGCAAAACCAAAACTCTCCACTAAACTCTGTTTCCTTCTACCCCACTGCCACCAGCTTCTGCACTATCATTCTGTGAATTTATGTCTCTATGAATTTGGTTAGTCTAGATGCCTCATATAAGTGTCATCATACAATATTTTTCCCTTTTTAGCTGGCTTATTTCACTTAGCATAATCTTCCCAAATTTCAATCACGTTGTAGCAAGTGTCAGAATTTCCTTCCTAGTCGGGTGTGGTGACATACACCTGTAATTCCAGCACTCGAATGCTGAGGCAGGAGGATAGCCAAGAGTTAGAGACCATCTTGAACTGTATAGTGAGTTCAAGGCCAGCCTGAACTGCATAGTGAGACCCTATCTCAAAAAAAAAAAAAAAAAAAGACAAAGTAGTATTATATATATATATATATATATATATATATGTATGTATTTCTATCTCTTTTAAATTTTTGATTGTGGCTCACAATAAGAAATGTATTTTATTTTTAGGTATGGTAGACTCAGCCTATAACTCTAGCATTCTGGGAGCTGAGGCAGGAGGATTGCAAATACAAGCCCAGGCAGGTCAATTTAGCAACATCCTGCCTCAAAAAAAAAAAAAATGGCTGAGGATGTAGCTCAGGGCTAAGGCTCTGGGTTCAGTCCCCAGCACTGCAAAAAAGAAAAAAAAAAGTATATCTATTTCATGACATCATGACCTGCAACACATGCATATTTATGTTATTAAAATAATGTTTTAGCATGTGTTTTATATAATACATATTGAAATAAATGTTTTTCTCAAAACTATGTTTTATATAGATGAAGTACTCTGACATTGTAGTTCCATTCTTTTTTTTTTTTTTTTTTTTGGTACCGGGGATCGAACTCACAGCCTTATGCCACTGATCTAAATCCCCAGCCCTGTAGTTCTATTCTGTTTCTTTTTTAAAAAGTGTTGGGGCCAGGGATTTAGCTCAGAGGCATAAGGACCTGCCTGGCAAGTGCGAGGTCTTGAATTTGATCCCTAGTACCAAAAAATAAAAAAATAAATTTTAAATGTAGTTACAATTCTCTAAAACAACTTCCTGATGCACTAGTGGTTTGTGATTCCTAGTTTGTAAACAGTTGGGTTGTTTCAGTGTTGAAGTTACCCAGGATGACAGCAAGAGTCGGTATGGAGTGGTGCCAAAGTAATGAATAAAAAAGGACAAAAACAGCTCCATGCATTTGTCTTCATGAACTGCCTATAATTTCAGTGCAACCTAGTAAATTGAGGTCCAAATTATCAGTTTATTTCTGGTATAAATAAAATGATTCATGGATTTGATGATTTTTCCCAGTGGCCCCCAACTGGCATAGGTGTTTTGTTTTTATTTATTCACTACCAGTGACCATTGCCCTCCATTTTTCTATCTTAAGGAAAAGCCGAGCAAACTGCCCTTCTTCATATTCCTGGGCCTCAGGCTCTGATCTGGGGAGGGGAAGAGGGGATGGAGACCTCGCTGGCAGGTGACTGTGGTCTGCTATCTGGAATCCCCCAGGGAGAGAGGCAGGCTGGACTCGGGGGTGCGCCCCAACCAGAGGACAGAGCAGGCTCCAGCAGCACTGAAAGTTGAAGGTCAGTCCTCCCATCGAGTGTGTGTGCTGGGGCCATGGAGTGCTCCATGATCTAAGAAGGTCAAAGGGTTTTTCCATTGTCTCCCTGGGTCACTACACCCCAAAACTATTTCTGTTAAACATTAACCCTTGCAAGTGTACAGGGAGCTTCACCATCATTAATTAGCTAATTGCTGTGGCATCCCAAGGATGAGGTCAGAATAGCAATAGCAATGAAAAATTAAGTGGGGGTAGGAGGAAGGAAGGGAGCGGGCGGGGAGTGGGGGGTTGGCAGGGTGGGGAGCAGGAAGGGACGTCAGAGAGATGTTTGTATCTCTATCAAACATTGACTGCATTCTGCACTGTGTGAACTGCTCAAGTTATGATAGGAATAAGGCACAATGTCTGTTTTTTGAAATGTTGGCCTAAGGTGTGTGGTAGGGATGATCAGACCAAGTACTCTTTGGTGAGGATTTGGAGTTTGCAAAGGCCCAGTGATTACAAAGAACTTGACTTACTCAGGAAAGTAAAATTGAGATTGTTTCTGTCAAGAGTGGACTGCTAGGTGGGGACTGACTTAGACAGGATTTTGAAGAAGCGGGGTGATTGGACCATTGAGAATCAGAGAATCCTAGGCTGCCTCAATGCTTAGGCTGGGTGATTTGAGCACCAAAAACTAGAGCTGGAGATAGTGATAAAGGTGGGGAGTGGGGTGGGGTATAGCCCTTGCCTTACTTGTGCAAGCCCAGGCTGAGAGGGGTAGTATGTGTAAAACATTTGGTATAGTTGATTCAACTACACTAGAATTTATAAGACTTTATGAAACACTTTATATTATATCGATGATTGCATTTTGTCTTTATAACCCAGTGAGGGAAGAGTGGACGTTTCCTTATCTTAATGCTTCTATCACACCTCCCAGGCCCACCCCTTTCCCTTGATAGTAAAGGATCTGAGAATTGGAGGGTAACTTGCCTGTGCCAACTAGAAATTGAACCTGGGTGTCCTGGCCCAGACCTAGGGTGGTCTCCTCTGCTCCAGGACGCAGGTTCAAGTCCTGAATCTCCCCTCCAGCCATGCACCTTTTGCCCAGACCTTCAGCTTGCCCTTTTTGTGAGCAAATGGCCCCATCAGGACAAAGTACCCCTTCTAGTTCCCCCTTGCTGGCCCTCAGAGGTGGCACTGTAAATGCCCCTTCTGTGTGTCTGGTGGGCACTGAGAACTCCACCCTCCCTTTGATTCCACTTCAGGGGGGAAAGGATGGAGCCTTGCCTGAACAATCCCCTCCCCAGCCACCAGCTCTGGGAGGAGCCTGGGGAGACAGAGTGGTACGGTATGTGGTAGCCTTGGTGTCACAATTCTGGGTTAGAAGTGTCCGACTGACATTAATTAGCTGGTAACTTCAGGCATATTCCTCAGTTTTTATAAGTTTCAATCAAATGGTGATACAGTACTAATAGATACCCTAACAGGATTGTTAGGGTTAAGCCTGAGCTGGGTATGGTGGTGTGGGCCTGTAGTCCCAGCTATCCAGGAGCCTGAGGCAGGCAGAACCTAAGGAGGTGAAGATCAGCCTGGGCAACATAGGAGGAAGAGGAGGAAAAGGAAGAGGATAAGAGGAAAAGAGTAAAGCAAGATCACATCTGGGCCACAGTCTTCTGGTAAAGTTTTCTCTGAGGTCCTGAGCCAGCGCCTTTCTGCCGAGACTTGTCCCTTTGCCTGAAAACTCTTGGGTTCCAGGAAGGCTCCATCTGGCCTCAGCACAGATTTCCAAGGTAGGAAGGGCTTCCAGGGGCCTCACACTCACTCTGTCCCTGCAGCTAAGCAGACACCCCACTGTTCTACACCAAGGAGATCAAGGAGGGTCCTGCTGGCACATCATTGCATTTTGTTTTCAGTCTTACTTCTCCAGCCTGCCCAAAAGAAGGCCTAGGATGGCAGAGTCCCATCCAGTCTCCCAGCTAAATACTGATAGTCTCCACTGCTCTACTTTTCTTGCATGAATCCTATTTTTCAAACTGGATTTATTTCTCACCTCTGTGTCCTTTCTGATGACATCAAGACCTCAGCTCAGTTGGGGGCTT
>RJWM01022540.1:0-11496 GCA_004363535.1 Dasyprocta punctata
TGGGTGTAGGCCTATTTTGGTCAAGTTTAGGTAGAGATCTATATGCTTCAGTTATCTGAAAGTCTCTTCCTGTTCCCATGCTTGGATAATTTTCTGAAATTATTTCTGTAAATAGGCTTTTAATTTGGTTTGTATTGACCCCTGCTTTTTCACTCACAGCTTTTATTCGTAAATTATATTTCCTTGGGTTGTCTTGCAGCCGTTGCACTGCCACTTCCAGATTTCTTGTTATTTTTATCAAGTCTTTCCTTTCTCTCTCCCAGGTTGCCATGTTTTCTTCCAGATTTGAAAGACTATCTTTAGTGTCCTTCAGGTGGTTCTGCCAACTTTTGTTGGAGTCTTTGAGTTCCTGGTAGTCTCTCTGAATCTGATTGATGCGTTCTAAGTCTTTATTTGTTTCATTCTCAATCTCCTTTGATTTTCCATCCTCCACCTTTCTGACTATGTCTCCTTTAGATGCGCTTAGCGATTCCCCTACTATGTATTTCATTTCAATTCTCAGTTGGGCTAACAGTGCAGCTTTAATCTCTTTTATAGCTTCATGGAGTTGTCTCCCCACTTTGGTTGTCATCTCCTCTGAGAGTTTAATTTTTGGACTTCCAACCTTTTCTGCGTTTGCTTCTCCTGGATTTGTTCTGCTTGTATTGGAGTCTAGAGAGCGCCCTCTACCTTTCTGTCTTGGCATTTTCCTGGGCTATTCAGGGATCTCCTAATTTCTCCACAGTGAGCCTGTGTTGGTCCACTGCCTTTCCACAGCCTGTTTCCGCTCCACGAATGTCTGGTGCAGTGCGCGAGGACGGGGCTGCTGCCTGGGAACCAGTACCCAGCCTCTGCCAAACTTCCCCTATCACCCCCAGGGCACCCGTGCAGATTCCACCAGGACCTTCCAGGGCCCGGTGTGAACAAGGAACTGTGCCTAACTAGGTACAGTTCCAGTCTCAAGATGGATGCCTGTCCCTCGCTCTTCCTCGGGGGTGGGGCATGGGGGCCTGGGGCCGCCGGGTTCACTCACTCGCCTGCTCACGATCACCTTGTTCCACAATCGATCGCTGCCTCCGCCGTCACTGCCGCAGCCACAGCAATTCAATCGCGCATCACCAGCACTGTAGTTGCACTTTCCCAGTTCGGGTCCTGCTGCTAACTGGATTCAGCTCCAGTCAGAGGTGCTGCCAGTGTCCACCTTTGTTTCTTTATTTCTTTTTTTTTTTTTTACTCTTTCCGTGGGCTACAGTTCTCATTTTAGATTCTTAGTCCAGAGGATCCATCTCCCTCTTTTTCCCTTCTCTCTGTTATTATATTATTTTATATTCCAGCATTTGGATGGTATATTCCAGGGAGTCTCCCTATTGCGGTATTATCTGGTCAGCCATTTTGCGGGAAGTCCTTTTGTTTAATTACACAACACATCTTAATTCCTTTTTTTCATTCCCTTTCCCCCTCCCTCCCTTCCCTTCCCATTTGACAAACATCTATCTCCCTATTTCCTAGTCTCTACCTTTTACTTTGTTCTTTATTTATAACTTACGTACCTTGTATAAGAGAAACCACGTGATGTTTAAACTTGTGTGCCTGATGTATTTCACTTCGCATTATGGTCTCAAGTTGCGTCCACTTCCTACAAGCGACTCCAATTTATCCTTCTTTATGACAGAGTAGTACTCCTTTGTGCGTAAATACCACTTGTTCTTTTTTTTCCTCATTTTTTTATTTAAGAGAAAATGGACACAGAAGAGAGAAACAAAAAGCAAAAAAGACAAACAAACAAGCAACAACAAATCGGATTTGATAACATTATAAGTTTACACAATGAGGTGGTTGAAATTTGACAGTAGTTGCAATATTGCCTATCATTACCTTCAAAGGAGTTGCTCAGATTAACAGATATAGACATGTAAAATTGATCTAATCATGAGTATTAACTATTCTTTTCAATAGCTAATGTATTTAGTAATATAGTCATTTTAACTGTCCTATGTATACCTGTTTATAAATTTATGTCTTTTTCCTTTTCCCTTCCTTCCTTCCTCCTTTCCCCTTAGAGTACCTCTTGTCGTCATTAAAATACCTGCTGATATCATCAGGCCTGATATAATCAAACAAAATAGTTCAGAATAAAACCAATAAAGAATAAAAGAGTGGTCACAGAAAAGAGAAACAAAAAGTTAAAGGGACCAACAAACAACAACAACATATCTGATACTGTAACATTATAGGTTTACAAGCTGAGATGATTGGAATTTTACAATGGTTGTAACATTGTATGTTGTTACCTTCAAGGGGGTTGCTCAGATTGACAGATATAGACATGTAAAATTGATTTAATCATATGAGTATCAACTGTTCTCTCTCACCAGTTAATGCATTTAGTAGTATAGTCTTTTTAACCATCTTATGTATACCCTCATATAACTCTATGTCTTTTTCCTTTTCCCTTCCTTCCTTCCTCCTATCCCCTTGTAATACCTCTTATTGTCTTCAAAATAATTGCCCCCACCATCGGGCCTAATATAATTGAACAAAGTACTGAATAAAACCAGTAACAAATAAAACAATGAAAGCAATACATAGTAATGCAACATTGATTTCTACAATGCCTCATATTATCTTCTAGGCAGTTGCCTATAATGTCTGTTATAATACAATCAAACAAACCAAAATAGGTTAAAATCCCTCAAAACAGAACAGTGAAAGCAATACCAGGTTTCAAAACAAGGTGATCAAATACCAATAAAGGCTACCCTAATATATTTTGTTATCTTTAAAATAGCTGTCTTTGTCATCATATATAACAAAGTGAAGCAGGTCGAGGTAGAATAAGATTAAACTAAACAGCTCATTGAAAACAATACTGGGCTCAAATCCCGATGATGGGTTATTCATTTGTCTGTCCCGCTCAGTGATATCCCTCTGCCACTGTTTCTGGAGCTGTGGTCTTTTTTTATCTCTCTCTAGAATGTCCTTCAGTATTCTTTGTAGGGTTGGCTTGGTTGTCGTAAATTCCTTTAGTTGTTCTTTGTCGTGGAAGTATCTTGTTTCTCCATTGATTTTGAAAGATAATTTTGCAGGGTACATCAATCTGGGTTGGAAGTTATTTTCTTTCAGGGCTTGAAATACTTCACTCCAAGCTCTTCTTGACCTGATGGTTTGTGTTGAGAAGTCTGTTGTAATTCTGATGGGTTTTCCTTTGTAGGTGATCTGGTTTTTTTTTTCTCTAATAGCTTTTAATATTCTGTTTTTGTGTTGAATTTTTGGAATCTTGATTATTATGTCTGGGTGTAGGTATATTTTGGTCATGTTTAGCTGAAGTTCTATATGCTTCACTTATCTGAAAGTCACTTCCTGTTCCCATGCTTAGAAAGTTTTCTGAAATTATTTCTGTAGATAGGCTTTTAATTTGATTTGTATTGACCCCTGCTTTTTCACTCACATCTTTAATTCTTAAGTTATACTTCTTTAGGTTGTCTTGCAGCCGTTGTATTGTTACTTCCAGGTTTCTTATTATTTTTAAGAGATCTTTCCTTTCTCAATCCCAGGCTTCAAACCTGTCTTCCAGGTTTGAAAGTCTATCTTTAGTTTCCTTCAGGTGGTTCTGCCGACTTTCATTGGCGTTTTTGATTTCCTGGTAGTCTCTTTGAATCTGTTTCATGCATTCTAAATCTTTTTTGTATTGTTCATTCCAGGTTTCCCTCATTTTCCTATGCTCCATTTTTTCATCTATGTCTCCTTTAGAGATGCCTAGCGATTCTTTTATTATGTTTTTCATTTCTTCTTTTAGTTGGTTTAATAGTTCTGCTCTAATTTCTTTTATAGCTTCATGGAGTTGTTTCTTTACTTCAGTTGTCATCACCTCAGAGACTTTAGCTGTGGTACTCTCGACCTCTTCTGCGTTTGCTTCTCCTGAATTTGTTCTGTTTGCATTGGAGGCCAGAGACTGCCCGCTACCTCTTTGTCTTGGCATTTTCCTGGGTTGTTCAGGGGTCTTGTGATTTCTCTGGAGTGAGCCCATGCTGGTCCGCTGCCTTTCCCCAGCCCGTCTTGGCTCTGGCTCGGCCGCTGTCTTGCACAGTGCGTGGGGGCGGGGCTGCTGCCTGGGAACCTGGGCCGGTTGTCCGTGAAACTTCCCTTATCACCCCTAGGGCGCGTGTGGAGCCATGGTCTCTGGACCAGCTGGTCACTCACCGGGACCCTCTGGGGCTCAGTCAGAGCAATTTCTGTGGGACCGTGCCCAATTAGGTGCGGTTCCAGTCCCAAGATGGTTGCCAGTCCCTTGCTCTCCCTCGCAGAGGTCGGGGAGGGGTTGGAGTTTGTTGCACTCACTCACCAGCCTTAATCCACTCCGAAATTGCTGTCTCTGCCATCGCTGCCACGGCCGCAGCACCTTAATCGCATGTCCCCAGCACTTTAATCGCACGTTCCCAGGTCACAGCAGCTCCCCACTGCAAAGTGGGTTCGGTTCCAGTCAGAGGTGCTGCCAGCCTCCACCTTTGTTTGGTTACTTCTTTTTACTCTTTCTGTGGGCTTCAATTCTCGTTTTAGATTCTTCCTGGGTCCAGAGGATCCACTTCCCTCTTTTTTGTCTTCTCCTTGTTGTTATATTCCAGCATTTGAACGGTACTTTTAGGGAGGCTACTTATCCTGCTGTTTACTGTTCCGCCATCTTGTCTTCCTCCCCAATACCACTTGTTCTTCATCCATTCATATGTGGATGGATGAGTAGGCTGCTTCCAAGATTTAGTTATTATGAGTCGTGTTACTATGAAATGGGTGTGCACATGTCCCTGTATTACGACGTCTTTAACTGTTTGGGGATGGCGGCTTTTGACTGGTCAAGAAATGAGCAGCTGAGTGATGAGTATTGAGTGGTGGGGCTGTGCTGGGGCCCAGGCATGTGGATGGCACCTTCGTGCTGAACCTTTTGCTTGTTTGCAACTTGGCACCTCAGAAGAGTGGTCAGTTCCAAAGGTCTTGGCTCAGTCCTAGGCTGGACCTTGATCCCGCCTCGAGCCCCAGTCTTGAATGCACACCACTCTGTTGACTTATGCTAAATGCTTTAGGAATCAGACTACAAAGTGGCTAAACAAGTACTTAAAATAAAGTAATGGACAAGGGGTGTCACTGAGGAATACAGAGCTTGCCTTGCATTCATGTGGGTCTGATTTCATCTCCAGCCCCACAAATAAATAAATCACAATGAATTCCAGTGCAAAGAGTAAAGTAGAACTGCCTTGCCCAGAAATGCAAAATTGTTTTTTCAGATTTATTCTAAATCTCAGAGCCTGTTTGCTTTCCTAGAGGATCCATGCCTGAATAAGCCTGTCAAACAGTTCACTGTTCAAGGACTTTTTATTAAAGCAAGAATTTTATAATCCAAATTGTTTCCTTGCTCAGCTACTAGTTCTGCTACTTAAAACAGAACTGACATCCTGAGCTATTCTACAGGAAAGAATCACAAAACTAAAGAAAGGGAAGTTTAAAGGTTTTTTGTTTTTTTGTTTGTTTGTTTTGGTACCAGTGATTGAATTCATGACCTCACACTTGCCAGGCAGGCACTTGTGCCACTGAACTAAACCCCCAGCCCTAAGTTTTTATACTTTTCTGAAAGTTCTTTTCCAAGGAGCTATAAGATATTAATTTGTTTTTATATTTTACTATTTTTGAGGGGATTTTTTTGGTCATTTTAAAATCAAGTAATGTAGGACTAACAGGTTTTTTTTCCTAGTCCTGGCATCCTTTTTATTTTACATTTTGCAACTTTTTTCATAATATTTAAGGTTCTTTGATGTTTCAATATCTTCCTTCAATGAAGCAGGAGTTTCTTTTCGTGGTCCCTGAACAATTTTAAACAACTGGAACCCCAGTGGCACCCTTAACTCTTTTCTGGGCAGCCTCCTAGCTTGGTGGGCTTGTAGAACAGCTATGGTTTCATCAGCCTTAGAAGAGAGAGACTCTGGAGACCCAAGAATATGAAGAAGTTCTCAATTATCAATAGGGAACAACATACCAATGATTTTACCAGCAAGAGTAGGATGCGTGGATTGCATAAGTGGAAACTGCTATTTACCCAACGTTTGCTTTGGTTCTTGAGGTGGAGCAGATGTACTCACGGAAGCAGTCAGAGGTTCCTGATGTTGTACATGAACAGCAGGCTGTTGGCATGGTAACCTGTGGCTATGCATTAAAATGTTGCTGAGGGTCGCAGATTGCCACAGGCATTGTGAGGAATGCTGCAGGCAGCAAGAGTAGTCTTAGTGGCAGTAGCTACAGGACGTGGAGCATTGTCTGTGCTAATGTGCTTGCAACACACTGTGTTGATTCATGGAACCTATGAAGTAACTGGTTTCAGAGTACTCAACAGTGGTCTAGGAGATGCTGGGCGGATAACAGCAGGCATATTCTGAATGGATGAGATCTGGTACTGTGAAGAGCTTGGTCCTGGCTGAGCAGTTTAGCTAGGAGGATGGTATGCAGCATGGTTCCAAGTCTGTGGGATAGCCCCCATGAAGTAACCTGGAGGTACTGGCTGGTAGGGGTTGACTATGGATTTGGGCAAGCTCATACACTTGTCATTTTCTGCATACACTTGTTAGTGAGGTGAGCCTAGAGCTTGCCCTTCTTTGTGCTAAAGTAGTGGCTTGGTGGCCACAGTTCTACTGTTCATTTCTGTAACCACTTTAGTGGCTTCTTCTGGGGAATAGAAACACACGAAAACCAACCCCTCTGCTGCAACCACCCTCTGTTACAACATTTCTGCTAGTGATTGTACCAAATGGAGAGAACTCTGGAGACGTTCACCATCAAAACCACCACAGAGGTTTTTTACCTAAAAGTTCACACTCTGATATCCAGTGATCCTATCCTGCTTCATCTGTTCAAATTTGCACTTAAGTTCTGTCCGGAATTCCACTTTTTTTGTCTGAACTTGACCAAAATAAGTTTGTTTTCCATTGAGCCCCTTGCCATTCATCTCATCCACAGCTTTCTGTGTGTTTTCATGTCTTTCAAAGCTTCCGAATCCAAATCCTTTGGATTTCCCACTTTTGCTGGGCGTTACTTTGACATCTAAAGCAGGTCTAAACTTTCCAAAGAGATCCTTAATGTGCTCATCATCCCCGTCTTCTCCAAGATTCTTGATGTAAATATTGCTGAACTGTTTTGCCCTAGCTCCAAACTCTGCTTCTTGTTTTTTATGAGACTTGAATTGTTCAACAAATACTTTGCGATCATTTTAGAAGCATTTCATTCATTTTTTTTCAGTGGCTCTTTCAGCTGCTTCCTGTGTCTCACAATGCACAAATCCATAGCTCTTGGAACCACTTTCCACCTTACATGAAGGATGCTAATAAAAGCAGGAAATGCATCGTACAGTGCTTCATTATCAATGGATCTGTCCAAATTTCTAATGACTATGTTACCTGCTCCACTTTGGCAAAGTGATGGATACGCCAATACCACATGATGCAACTGACTTGCCCTTTATAACATCAAAACCCATGGTGTCCAAAGTATGTTCCACTTCCTTCTGCTGCTGGAAGGAGTGGCAGGGATCATGTTCCTGGATGGGAAGGATGGGCCCTACCAGGTTGAACTTCTAGGGCATTGCTTCAGTCACGTCTGGGTGTAGGTCTCCGACATACAGCAAGGTGGTGGTGTAGATGGGGGCACTAGGGCTCATCTAGGCATGGCTACCCTAGGGTCCATGAGGCCACAACCTTTCTGAGAGGAGGAGACCTAACATTTCTTTTAAAAGTGAGGTCAGTGCTGCCTTTTTTTGAAAATTAATGAAGGTAGGCTCCTACTCTCCCTCTGTGTCTCTGAACTTATTTCTGTACCAGCCTGGGAAAGAGCCACCCATTCACAGAGAGTCAGATAATGGAAATTATAATTTACAGAGGATTTATGTTGCACAGACAGAAAAAACTTTAGTCAAAATGTTTATCACATTGTTGATACCATGAAAAGAAACCGAAAGAAGGAGGGAGACCTGCTAATTTTAATTGACATTTACCTTTTTATCAAATTTCATTTTATCCTTAGTATAATATTATATATGTATTAATGCATTTCTAATACCAAAAACTACAGAGATAAAATCACACAGGGTTTGCCACTCAAAGAGAAAAATGTAAAATATCTTGTACATTGGAGTTTCTTTTTTGTGGGGGTGAGATGGAGGTATGCTGGGGTGTGAGACTGGTAAATTATACATGCACATAGGCAAGCGCTCTATCTCTTAGCTATACCCCGGCTCGTTATCATGTTGGTTCTGAAAAAGAGAAGCAAGCAGTGTGATTCTGTATCAGCTCTGGGTCTGTACATTGGTTAGAATCACTAGGTACTAGGAGTCTCCTGCAACCTTTGCTCTTAATGGGAACTGTGCCCACCAAGACCTTAGGGAGAAATGTTCCAAAGGCCAACAGCCAAACTAGCAATATTTTCTGATAATGATTTTAAACATTTCTGGCATGTGACTTGCTCTTCTCCCACATGCTAAGCAATCTGCCTACCTGACAAAGCTGTGGGGATTCAGGCAGATGGAGAGTCAAAACTGGCACTTATCATGTCGGATATCCTCATTGCTGTGAGTCAAAAGGCCTGTGGCCAGCCCCTCCCCCCAGGCCCCAGTGCTCAGGATCCATGCCTGCTCCATAGGGAGCCTTCCCCAATGTGGGAACACAGGCTCCCCTGCCCCTCCCCCTCTGTCTTACTCGAAAGATTTATTTCAGGCGGGGCATCCATCCCTATCTTCATCAAGTTTACTAGGTTCATTTGTTTGTTCATTTTCCCTTTTTCTTTCCTTCCTTCTTTCCCTTTTGCCTCCCTATTTTTAATTTTATGTAGGCAGTTATCTCTTCCGAGCTCACTAAGAGCTTTTTAAAAAATTCTTTATGCTGCAGTTTACCACCTTTATTGATAGTTTCATCAGTGCTATTAGTTCCATCCAGATGAATGTTAACCCTCTTTATAAGTGTAGGACATGACTGATGACCAGGCTTGGCTGCCAGAACAGTGACTTGCACACTTAAAAAGAAATAAAAGGACAACAACAGCAACAACTATAATCCACATAGTAAGAAATCACATGTTTTGCATGACAACTGAAGATTATATATATATATATATATAGGCACAACTAAAAACCTTTCTGACATCAAGCATTCTTATGTTGTATAGTTTGGTGTATTCTACTTTCAATCTCTTCTAGTTCTTTGTTTGAAAGATGATGGTCACAAGCCACACATGGATGTGATGAGGTTTCATTAAAAAAAAAAAAGCTATCAAGAAGGAGAGGCCTGTGGTGGGTAAAGAATCTGAATAGCTATGGCCAGCACTCAACAAGTGCCACCTTCTCCCTAACTCCTCTCCACAAAGGCCAGTGTCAAGGGGAAGAGCTTGGCCCACGCAGCCACTGCCCTGCTCAGAGGCTGTGGTCTTCTCAGTCTTCTGAATCCAGTGTAGCAGCATCCATTACAATCTTACTCATTTTTCTTCTTTCTTTCTTTCTTTTTTCTTTTTTGCCTCTTTTGAATTTTTCAAAATTGCCACAAAGGTAAATAACATAAGAAGGGTGAGTTTGGAATGGGAAAAGCCAGCCTCTTCTCAGTGGCATCCATGGAGCTAGTTTTGGCTCATTTTGCAGTCATCCTTTGTCCAGAGACAACAGTTACCTCTGTGTCCCCGGCTTCTATTCAATCAACCATGAATAGAAAACATAGTTAAGTCCAGGATGCTTGGGTCTCTAAAGAACATGTAGAGTCTTTTTCTTTCTTGTCATTGTGCCTTAAACAATATAATAACTATCTTTTTAGCATTTTTGTTTTATTGGGTATTGCTGGTAGTCTAGAGATGATGATGTTCAAAGGTTATATGTAAATACTCCAGTACTTTCTATAATGGACTAGGGTTTTTGCCATCATGGCAGGAGGAGAGGGGACATTCTGGAACCAATTTCCAACAGATACTGAGGGATGACTGCGCATGCCTTTCACAATTCTCAATATTACACAATGATCCAAAATGTATTTTATCTTCAGTTATAGTTTCTAATTAACCAGTCAAAAGCAACAGGTTTTGTTTGGTATCTTCTAGGTTAACAGGTAAACAGTCACTAGGTGAAGGGTAATTGTTGTACATAAGACAGGTATCTCCATTATTCCCTGAGTTTCTGTTTGATGGACTCTGGGTCACAAGGTGCAAAGTAAGTAAGTGAAAGGTACTAATCATACACTAGAGCATGTTATCTCTTTTATTCCCTGAGGATTTTTTATCCTATTTTTTTCTGGGTTTTCCAAACTTCTGGGGTCCAAGATACTTGGGTCTCTAAAATTCACATGTAGAGTCTTTTCTTCTTCATATTATTTTCTCCTAAGTGATGCAGTGTAATTTAGGTAACATTTACATTAGATGGGGGACATTGTAAATATCCTAGAAATGACATGGATCAGTTATATGCAAATACTCTGCTATTTCATATAATAGAATAGAGCATATGAGGATTCTAGAATCCTGGTAGGGAAAATAGAGGGTGTTGGAATAAATTTCCCACAGGTGGAAGAATGACTGTGTATACCTTTTAGACTTCTTGTTATTATGTAATCATTCTGTGTCTGTTTCCATGATGGGAGTTGATTTTTAACTAACCAGTCAAAAGCAAGAAGTTTTCCTTGATTTCCTCTAAGTTATGAGGTGAAAAGTGACTTGGTGAAAGGTAATTATCATGCATATGGCCAGTTAGCTCCCCTTCTGCCTAAGGTTTTGTCTCATAGTTGCTGGTCTTAATAATATGACTCTTACAGTAATTTGTTGCTGTGCTAAAACAGAGGTTTGACTATATCTCAGCTCAAGAGCAACAGTTTTCTCAATTTTTTTTAAAAAAGTGTTGCTTCATCGATGTCCTTCCTCCATTCCTTTATTTCCCCTTCCTATTTCTAATTTTATTGGGAGGTTATCTTTTCATAGCTTATAGAGATATGCTTATTTTCATTTTTTTTAACCACAAGAGTAGTTTAAAGCCTTTACTGCTGGTTTAGCTAGTCATGTTTCCTTCCACTCAGATGAGTGTCAGCCTTCTTTGTAGGTGTAGTACATGGCTGATTAGTAAGCTTGGGTACCAGAATGGTGGCTTTCACACTTTTACAGAACTTTAATTCACATAAATAGAAACTTACATAAGAAATGAAGACACATACATACATATAAATGGATAACTGAAAATAAAGTTTCCTAGTTGGCTGCAGTGAAGAAACCATGAAGGGCTGGTTAGAATGGGAAAATACCTTTTCTTGTACTCAGTGGTACCAATGGAGCTCATTTGGAGTTATTTTGTAACTACCCGTTGTAACTACCTGATACTCACAAGGCAGTAGACTTGCCCACCATACCCCTGGGTTCATATGTTCCATAACAGCTGGTGATGGAAAATATAGTTAGTTACACCGGGATGGTTGTGTCTTAAATATACAGTCTTTTCCTTTTTTTCTTGTAATTACCATGTGGCAT
>RJWM01022540.1:11596-33601 GCA_004363535.1 Dasyprocta punctata
TCCTCCTCCTCTGCCTCCTTCTCCTCTTCCTTCTCTTTCTTCTTCTTTTCTTTTTGGTACCAGGAATTGAACTCATGATCTTGCAGTTGCCAGGCAGGTGCTATGCCTCTGAACTATATTCCTGGCCCCTAGAATCTGTTTTTCATGGTCAGATTTGGATTGTAATTAACCAGGTGAAAGTAAAAGGTCTTGTTTGATTTTCTGCAGGGTTAAAATGTGAAAAGTAACTAGGTGAAAGGGAATCACCATACACAGCACAAGTATTTGCTTTATTTCCTAAGAATTCATGTCTTTGTTCCTGAGTCTTAAAAATGTGGCTTTTATAGTAGTTCGTTCTTCTTTGTTTTGTTTTATAATTGTGTTTACCCTGTGTACTAAAGAACTGAGATTTAATCTAGAAGACTCAGAATTCCAAGGCAAAACTGATTGTAGTCTGCTTCCGTTACTATGTGGTGGGCCCGATAAATAGATCCCAGCCTCTTGTGCATAGCCAGCGATGAACTGCAAGTGTACAGTAGATGATAAATGAAAAGCAGCTACATTTGTTGAAGATCTTCTCATGAAGATCGTGAGAAGATGTGCTCAGGACAAGTCTGTGCCAGCAGAAACAAAAAGGGTGGCACAAACAGAAAAGTGGTATTGGGGGTGACAGAAATAAAAAACATAGCACAGCACTCGTAAATCAGGCTTTTAGCTTTTTAAAGGAAGTGTATCCCTACCTGGGTGCCTCTTATGTGCTCTTTCATAGAGCTTTGAAGATTTCCTGGGTTTTCATTACTTTATTTTTTACCTCTCTTAAAACAACGGGAGGGTAACTGGCCCTAGGGTACTGCCCAAACTCTAGTGGGAGAAGAGGAGTGATTTGCTCAGCCCCACTATATTACTTATATCATTTTCCCTTTCAACATTCCTTTCCTGGTCTTGTCTTGTTCTCTTCTCTCTTCGCCTCTTCTCTTTTCTTTTTCAGACAGTCTCTCCCTATGTAGTTCAGGTTGGCCTCAAATGTGCAGCAGTCTTCCTGCCTCAGCCTTTCAAGTGCTGGAACTATATGCATGGAACACCAGGCTCAGCTTCTTCATTGGTTTTCTTAAATTCTCCTTTACCCACCCTTGTTCCTATTACTCCCCTGCTTCTTGGCAAAGTCCCTTCCTTTTGTCTTTTTGACTTGAGTTCCCTTGGTGCTAGGTCACTGTGCTGAGCCTCTCCTACTTCTTAAATGAAGACACATTCAGAGAAACTGCCCTCAGCTCTCTTTTTCTCTTTGTAGACTTACTTGATTTTGCCTTTAGCCATCTCTTCTGTGTAATGAAGCCCTCACATACTGAAACATGGAAAAATCTACTGTTGAGGATGTTTTGTTTTTCCCTGTACTTGCCTTTACTTCCTAACTTAGGCAGGATTAGGTTTGACTGTCAGTGACAAAAACAATCAATGGGCCAGAGGTATAAGCTCAGCGGCACAGTGCCTGACTGGCAAGTGCAAGGGTCTGAGTTCGATTCCCCATACCAGAAAAACAAAACAAAAAACAACAAAACAAAACAAACCCCAAACCAACCAAATGAAACAAACTTCCCAGAGGAATAATGAATCAAACAGAAGTTAACATTAACCTCTCTCACAGCAGTGTCCTGGAATGCTATAGCAGCTCCACAATCATCAGTGACCCCAATTAAATTTCTTTTTTGCTCTGCCACCTGAATGCATGGTTTCTACCTTCTGGTCCAAGATGCCTTCTCCCAGGCTAGCTATCATGTGTGCATTTCTGCCACGAGTAGGGTGGAAGGAAAAAGGCGAAAGCACACCCAGGCCTTTGAGGACTCTTCCCAAAAGTTGTGTATACCAAATATGCTTCCGTCCCATTGGTCAGCACCTGCAGCCTCAGATCAACCTTACTTTAAAGTAGACAGAAATACAGTCCTTATTTTGGGGTACCATGTACCCTACTAAAAACTAAACGTTTTACTACTTTGAAGAAGGTGAGAGGAGTGAATATTTGAGCTAACTAGTAGCCTGTCACATCTCGTAGACTATTTCTCCTCTACTTTTCTTGTGTTTTGCTGTTAGATCCTCTATATCACTTTCTTTGTATCTGTACTACAACACTCACCTTCATTTCCTTACTTGATAATTGTTCATTTAGCGGGTAACTCCTTGCACTGTACATAGGATGTGTATAATAATATTTTAAAATTGATTAGTACAGATTGTAAGTGTTCAAAATTAAAGCAGAGTGCAGGAAAATAACATTCCTTCAGTGGATTTATTTAATCAATTCAGTGTTTCATCCACAGTGGATACATTTGTTGAGCAAATGAATAAAAGCTTTAATGGTAAGTATCTACAGTCTTTATCCACTACGTATATGTTTAGTTTTTCATTTTTAAGTAAGGGAAAACTGAGATGGTAGACACTTAATTCTAACTTGCTTCACGAACTTCTTTTAGTTTGACTGTAATCCACGAAAGAAGAGAGGGACAAAAGAAAGCTGCACTGGACAATACTGTAAAAGGCACTGTGATTTGTGAAGCAAATGGCAACTTTCATGTGGGTAACTAGTATCTAGCCCTCTCTCACTAACTCTAGAATCCAGCCATAGACTGAGATCGATACCGCACTAGCTGTCCCCGCGGGTTATCACAGTGTGGGTAATGGATATAGCAGAAGACAGTGGAAATGAGATCCCTTATGGAGAAAAGAGTGGTTTCCTCACATGAGAGGTGCAGAGAAGACTTTGGCCTTCATCTGCTTTATATTGGGTTGGCCTTTGGAGGGTAATTAGTGCCAGGTTGATGATTTCGATACCTGCAGATGTATACTTACTCTGCATGTCTCCTCCACCTCTCAGAGCTTCGTCTGTAGCCAGAGGTATTTAGTGTCTGTTAATGGTAGCCTGAAAAGAGTCTGCTGTAGGATTTATATCAATAAATATAAAAATGTTGATCGCTATAATAAGCAGCATTTATCTTGCCTACTATATGTAGTACTGTGTAGGTTATTAATTTATTACTAATAAATGTGGCACACATTATTTTAATCTTCAGTAAATCCTACAGTCTCCATGTACAGATCAAAAGACTGAGCTTGAGATTAAAATAATGCTCCAAGGATTAACCAACAATGGAGTGGCTTCCTCACTGTTTGGAATGTTAAGGTTGGCTACACAAACTTATGCAGAACCTTTTTTTTTTTTTTGGTAAGAAAGAGGTAGAAGATAGAATGTAATTAGATTCATTGCCTCAAAAAATTACAGTAATATCACGGCTCAGGGACATTTCTGTTTGTGAACAACTTGGTCGCAAACAGAAGCATTTGGCAGACTTTTGCTTCTGTTCATGAACTCCCCGTTTGGTGATGAACACAGCCGTGGCCATCTTCCCCAGCACTGTGAAACGAATTAAGTTTGTGAATGGAGGTATCACTGTATTCTAGAAAAACCTTAGGAATTATCAAACTAGACTTACTGAGAATATACAGAGTAGCACACACCAAATTTGGAAAATACACATTCTTCTCAGATATATCTGTAACATTTAGAAAAACTGGAAGGTAAAAGCTTGTGTTGGGTTAGGGTGTAGCTTAGTGGTACGGTGTGTGATTAATGTACTCAGGGCCTCTGGTTCAGTCCCCAACACCACGGAGGAAAAAAAAAAACAGCTTGTCTCAATAAACTTCACTTAAAATATATTCCCTGACAATGCAATTAAACTAGAAATCTAAAAGAAAAATATGACTGGAAACCCTTATGTGTTTATAAATCAAATCCATATCTTAACCTCTGACTCTGATCAGAAATCATAATGGATTTAGAAAATATTTGGAACTCAATGACAATAAGCACATAAAATATGAAACTCAAGGACGATGAAATTAAATAAAACTTACCAGGAAATGTATGGCTTTAAAAGACTACACCAAAAAAGAAAAAAGGCTGAAAACGAGCTAAGCATCTATATGATATAATTGGCAAGAAAACCCAAAAAAATCCCAAAGTAAAATATACCCAGAAAATACAGAAGGAAGGAAATAATGAAGGGAAGTTAATGACACAGAAAACAAATGTGAATCAAGAGGAGCAACAATGTTAAAGTTTGTTCCTTGAAGAGGCTGGTAAAATTGGCAAACTTACGGAGAGATCGAAGTAAAAAACAAAACAAAGAACTAACAATGCATATGAGATGTTACCAAAAATTATCACTGTGTATGATGCTGCCACTAAAAAATATAGTGAAAATGTTACGAGCCAGGGGACAAATACAACTGAACAAAATTGACTCAAGAAGAAATAGAAAGCTGGGTAGGGTGGCACATACATGTATGTAATTCCAGTACTTGGGAGGCTGAGGCAGGATTGCTGCAAGATTGAGGCCAGTCTGGACTGCATAGTGAGTTCAAGGCTAGCCTGAACTACATTGTGAGACCCTGTCTCAAGAAAAAAAGAAAGAAAGAAATATAAAGTATAAATTTCAGACCCAGATGACTTAACTGGCAAAGCTCTCCTGTAAAGTCAAAGAAAATATTTTGCATTTAACGAAAATTTTAAAATCAAAAGAGGGAGCTGTCCCTATATTGACTTCATACCTCTACTGTAATAATTCCACAAACTGGTCCGTGTAAGACAACAGAAGTTCTCAGCTCTGAAAGCTGCAAGTTTGCAATCAGGTTGTCAGTGGGCCGGCGCTTCCTCAAAGACGTTAGGGAAGAATCCTGCCTGGTTTCTTATGGCTTCCTCTGCTTCTGGCAGTCCTTGGCTCCCAGAGACTGCGATCTCTGCTTCTGTCTTCACATGAGATTTTCTCCTTCATGTCTATATCCTCACTTCCTGGTGTTATATAGACCCGCGTGCAACCAGTGTGACTTAACTACATTAAATTTGCAAATACCTCTATCCAAATAAAGTCACAATTATAAGAGAATCTAGCAATTTTCCTACCTATATCAGTAAAATCAATGTTCAAAAATTAATTGAATTTCTCTATGCTGTAAATAATTAAAAAGTGAAACCATTATACCCTTCTGTGTGCCTTGATTTCTTTCAAATTGGGACATTAATACTAAGCTTATGTAATAAGTAGAAGACTATAAAACCAGATATAAGAAATGAGCTTTGTACCCACTGGAGTGCAGATCTTAATCTGTTAGTCACTAGTCAAATGTCATAACTAATGATTTAATAACTCAAAGCCTTAATATCTATCTGTAAAATGGGGATTGTTATAATATTTAACCTAGGTGTTATAAAAATGAAATGAGACAATAAATTAAACAACTTAGCAAATGTCTGGTGTACTTATCCAATAAATATTAATTAATCTTATTTATAAAAAACTATCTCAGTCTAAAGGTACAGGAATAATAAGCCCCAGGCTCAAACTGCAGTTGATCTGGTTTCTCTAGAACCAAAAGGAATCTTAAAAACGAAACAAAATACTGAACTGGAAAGTGAAATATGATGGATAGGTGAGAAAAAGTATAGTGCCTATATTGAAAAGCAATGCAAAAAGAAATAGGTAAATAGGCTGAACATGGAGTAATTTTTAAACTTGTGCCAAACTTACTGATTTCAAACAAGAGATAATACTATAAGACAAAGTCATTTTATGTAACGTCATGAAAATATTTTACAGTATGCTGTCAATATTAAAAATATATATTAATTTTTGATTTAATTCTCATGTCAGTCATTTAAGATAGGTACTGAGACAAAAACTTACTCAAGGTTATAAAAATAAATATGTGGGGAAAACTAAGAATTCACCAAAATCTTATTTTATTTCTGTGTGGTAATAGTTTAATGATCCTCATGTTCCTTACAATTTTGTATACATTTCAAATTTTCTGGAATACCTGTGTTATTTTTATAATGAGGATAAGCAACAAACATTTTTATTTTTATTAATCATAAAAGCCTATCAAGAGCTAATTCTAAGCTAGTTGATCAACACATAAATGACAAATATATATGCAGTTACCCTGAAATTTTATATTGTAATGAGTTGTACTCTTAACGAAGATATGGCATTAAATTGCTGTGAACAGGGTCATGAAAAAAATGACAAGGGTCAAATCAATGTCAAAACAATGGTCTTTGCCCAAGGACTATGCCTCTGTGCTTTCAAGTTCGCTGCTAGATACAGGTGCTACCTACTGCATGGAAAGACAGATCTTCAAGGATTACAGGATTTCTAGTAAAGGTTTGAAGACTGTTCTCATACTTAGTTCTCTGTTTCTCAGAATAGTTCTCTTCTTGTGTCTTCATGGTCCCGAGGGGTCTGAGCCATCTAGACAGTGACCAAATTCCTTTACATTAACAAGAAAGTCCAAGTCTTTCTCAAAACTCTTTCCTCCTTGTCTTTGTGTCTTTTAGGTGCAGATATCTATAGCTTCAGTGCTCCTGCGTCCTCTGAGAAGGACTGGGACCTGCAGTAGATGAAATTCAAAGACATGGGAAGCCTGTGGTGGCAGCTACCCAAGGCATGGCCTTAGGAGGGGGACTGGAGCTGGCGCTGGGCTGTCACTACAGGATTGTGCACGAAGTGGTAACAGCTGAGCTTTGTGTGGGGGTTGCTTTTCCTTAATGCAAGTTCTAAATGCAGTAATAAGCATCAGAGATGATTATTTTAAATGGTTAACTTGCTGATTGACAAAGCTTGGGTATCTCCTGCACAGATGCTAATCTGCCTCGTAATGGTCCAAGTGATTAAGATGGAAATACTTCCATTCTAGTTGGCAAACAGCTACTACACTGAGTCCTCTGCCCCTTTTCTTCCCTTACCCTTAGCTCTCAGATCACTATCAGAGTTGCACTCCATTCTATTCTATTCAGTTCTGGTCTTGTCCTGTTTTATGAGTGTCTTCATGAGGTGTGATAAAAGATACGGTGAAAGCTGCTGCTGAGTATGACCCATCAGAAACACAGCTTATAAAACATAGTGAGTCCTCATCCACTTACTCACTGAATCTGGCACTGTGTATTTTCTAGTTTTTCCCTGAAGTCAAAATGACTGTGACAAGTAAACACTCTGAATCAATTCAGGACACTGAGATACAAAGAAGACTTCCAAGAACTGATTTAGAAAGTGGCAAAATGCTGGGATAAGTGTGTTCAAAGTGAGGGGGAGAATTTTGAGGGGATTAATGGTAATGTATTTTTTACTATATGAATTTTTTAAAAAAAATTAGACATTCACCATATTTTCATTCAAACTTCATAAATAAAGGCTGAGGATCCCTAGTGCAAAAGTCCAAAATCCAAAATGCTTCAAACTCCAAAACCTCTTAAATGTGGACATGCCACCACAGGGGGAAAATTACACACCTGATATCACAGGACGGGTGAAAATCAAAAGACAAGTGTCTTGGTTACTTTTCGCTTGTTGCCGAGACAAAATACCTGACACCCAAAATTAGGGAAGGAAAGGTTTATTCTTACAGTTTCTCGGGAGTTTCAGTTCACACTTAGTTGGCTCCAAGTCAGCATGGGGTGGCGGGGCTGCCATTCATGGTGGCTGCAAGCCACAAGGCACGCTTATGAGAGAGAGAGAGATGGAAGCGGAAGACCTGCCTTCCCTTACACTGTATCTCAGCTCCACCCCTGGGCGGGTATAACGGTCATGTCATCAATCCTGGCACTAGACAACAAACTGATCACAAGCATCAGACTCAGCCCCATCAAAAGTACATGAGGACTTGGGGGTACATAGCATATCACCTAATACAACAGGTATGCTCAAAATATTGTATAAAATGACCTTCTGGAAAAATCAAGAAGCAAGCAATTAAAAAACAACGAAAGCAAAATGACAACAACAGTAGCAGCAATAATAATAATAATAATAATAATAATAATAATAATAATGGCAATATAGGATATCAAAACAAGATGAACAATGGCTGTTATACTGCATATTGCTATTTAAAGTTATTGTCCAAAACAAATCATGTAACTACCCTAAATATTAGCCTTATAGTTAAATGTCATGGAAATTCTCCAATAAAGAGTCATTTTACAGAAAAAGCATCTATAAAAAATAACATGCGACTGGGTGTTTCTTAGTATTGGGCTAACAAAAATATCCTTTAAATATATGAGGAAGTGTCCTACTATTGAACTACATCTTCAGCCCAATATCTTTTTACCTAGTTAAGTTTCATGTTGCCACAGAGGAAAAACTATAAATTTTTAGAGCAATACTTGAGGGCTGTCTTGTGGGTAGTAATTGGTACCATGAAGCTTTGATTTGCAATATAAATCACTGGAGTTTTATAGATATCAAATATTTTTATAAGGACCCCAAGATTGCGCTTCCTTTTAAAGGAAAACAATGGTGATTCTCAAGGGAAAATACTTTTTGGAGCTTGTCCCCATTCATTTTAGTGTTTACGTTTCAACACAATCTGCTTTAGGTTTGGAGATGAGATTTGGTGCAACATATTTGAAGATGTCTTCACGACTCCTCAGTTCACTGCCATATACCAAATTGCTAAGGTTGCATTCAGTAAACTAAATTTTACATTGCCTTGGTGCCACGTTGAGATAATTTTCTATAAGAATAGATAAATATGGGTGAAGCATTGCTGAGAATTCCTCACTCTGAGTGAATACTACTAGAAGTACATATATACCCAAGATAAATATGATTTGTTTTACAAAAAACCAACAAAACCTTATCCCAGCATTTATTTAGTCTCCCAAGGATTTGGTTTACAGTAAACTTAATCTGTAACATATGACAGTATTGCGTGAATCAAAGTATATAAGAACACAAATACTAGAATATATGTAAGTGGTATAATTAACAAATTATTATTATCAATATGTTATTCCTGATGCAGATGCATTCTTTGAAGAATTGCACTTTATTTAGAATATTGGTTTATCACAAAACAATGACTTGCCTACCTCACAGGGTTGTTTTGAAGATTAAGATGTCTGTTAAAATCTTGACTACCTTGAATGTGTTAATAAACATATTGCTTTCTAAAAAAAATGACCTTCTGGCAATCTAGATAAAAGGGCATATAAAACATAAATTAATACACTGCTGACTTGGGTGTCATTCCCAAGAAATCTGATTTGAGTATATTCAAATATTCCAAAAATTTAAAAAAAAACCTTTCAGTCACAAGCAGTCCAAGTAAGAGATACACAACTTGTACCATAATGTATTTAATTATTTGCTTATGGTGTTTTAATGTTTGTAAAAGTTTATAAAGACACATGTCCCAAGTATACCTCTTCTGTGTCCCTCTCACTGTGACCTTCTGGGGATTGAGTGGAGATACGAGTTGCTAGCAGCAAGTCAGGGAAGAGGGATGAATAGTGAGGGATGCACATGCTGACTGACTTAGGATAAGCTCCTGTGAGACAGATTCAAATATGCGAGCTATTTTGGAGTCGGCACATCAGTCTGAGTTTGTGGTAGTCTGCATTTAAGTAGCTTCTTTCCACTCTTGCAATTGTAAATGACCAGCAGAGATGGGGCCACTTTTAAATGGCAGGAAAGGCAATGTGGTAAGAACTCAACTCCCCATCTTGTCTGGACTGAGGTACAGCCTGGCCTTTTTTCCCCCTTCTGAGCTTTTTTGATAAATAATTTACCTATCATACTTGTCACCTGTTTAAAAAGTATAGCACTGCAACAGAACAGTACAGTCACAGTTGTTTTCTTAGTTACTTTTCTCTCATGGCTGAAACAAAATACCTGACACCCAAAGTTAAAGAAGGAAAAGTTTATTTAGCTCAAAGTTTGTAGAAGTTTCAATCCATAATTGTCTGGCTGCAAGGCAAGGTGGCGTGGCAGGCAGGCATTGTAGAGAAGAAACAGTTCATGGTGGGCAGAAGGTAGTAAAGCAACAAGGGTTCACCACAGCTCTTTCTAGCCCTTATATCTTATTCAGGTTACTTAGAGCAAGTAGCATTCACACCCTTAGTCCTCGTGCCCTTGATCCTAGCATTCCACCATGAATCAATCCTGGTGTCACACACTCTGGACCCAGCCAACTCTGACTACATGAGGCTTTGGGGAGACATCTAAACACAAGCCATAACAGTTGAACGATTACCGTAGTCAATTTTGGAATTACTCATTACCACCAAAAAAACTTCATGTCATTTATCACTAACTCTCCACCCCCTTCTCCTCCAATGGTGGGCAACTACTAACCTACTTTCTGTATTAATGGGTTTACCTAGCCACATATTTCATATGAATAGATTTTGTATGAGTGACTGGCTTAGTTCATATTTTATTTCACTGCATATTTTATTTGAATGACTGGCTTCTTTTCCCTAGCATAGTACTTTCAAGGTGCACCTGTACTGCAACATGAATCAATTCATTATTTTTCTCCATTGCTGAATAATTCCCTTGCATGCATATACCATATTTTGTTTATCCAATTATCAGTTGGTAGATGTTTGTGTTGTTTCTACTTTTTTAGCTTTTATAAACTACAATGCTCTGAAAATTTGCATACAAGACTTTTGTGGGCATCTGTTTTAATTGTTTTTGGGTTTATAGCCAGAATGACCTCCTGGAACACGTGGTTATTCTATGTCTAACCTTTGAGGAGTTGCCAAATTGTTTTCCAAGTTGTCTGCATCATTTTACATTCCTACTGGTGTTGTATGAGACTTCTCTTTTCCATACCCTCTCCATCACTTGTTACTTTCTCCTTTTTAAAAATTATACTCATTCTAGTGGATGTGATGTTATCTGTCATTGTGGTTTAGACTTTCAGTCCCTTGATGTCTAATGATATTGAGTATATTTTCATGTGCTCATTAGTCATTTGTGTATCTTCTTTAGAGACATGTATATTGATTCTTTGCCAGTTTTAGTTGACTGCCCTTTTGCTTTTGTCAGAATTCTCTGTACATCCTAGATAAAAGTCCTATATCACATCTATTGTTTGCCAGTGTTCTCTCACATTCTGCGGATTGTCTTTTCACTGTTTTGGTGCTATCTGGCTCTTGTGGCACTCATAAAGCTTTACCAGAGAGTATTATTTTTGTGTCTGTAACAGGTCACAGTAACCTCAGAGAAAAAAAAATGGGCCAGAAGAACAGGAAGACTTAGCTTTGCTCACGTTGTTAATTAAAGGAGAGGACACAAGACTAATTTGCCCTGCAGCAACCTTTGCTGAATTCAGTGAAATATCGTTTTTTGAAGGTGGGAGAAATCCAGAGAGAACTTTATCTGAAAACTGAACACATTATCTCATTGCAATGACCTTTATACCTTGAATCTCTGATAGGCTCGAGTTGGGCTCCCAGAAATTATACTAGGAATTCTCTCCCATTCTGTGGGGGTTCTTTTCATTTTCTTGTCCTTCCTGTCTCTTATAGCCCCTGAAAAAGTATAATAGACAGGTAAATTAGGAAGAAATATTATAGGCAGTTAGACAGGTCTCGCCCTCAAAGGAGTCAGTACAGAAGATACATTACAACTGTGGGTGGAGTTGCGTTGAAGGCCAGATCTCAAGACAAAGATGGAATGTAGGCCTACATACTTCCCCTAGGGATGGACAATAATGACCGATATTCTAAATAGGCATCAATCACCTGGGTGGGGGACCAAGGCCTTGACCCATCCCTTCCAGGAAAGGTCCCTGTTCTTTCCATGCACACTTCCTAGTGACTTACTTTCCCATTGGCTATTATCTAAGCAAATATACTTATAATCTTATTGGTTGATCATAGTTTTGTCCCACCTTACACCTACCATGTGATTTTGCTCTATAGAACTTCCTTTGAAAAGTGGGATCTTGCAACCCACTTTCTGGACTCCTTTCCTACTCTCTTACACAGAAGCTATCTTTCCCTCAATACGTATTTCCTACACTTAATCTCTGTTATTCTTTAGAATTCATTCTTCGATTTGGGGAACACAAACTTGGCATACCAGACATCTAGCAGGTTGGGAGTTTATAATATTTTCCTTATATTATTTGGATTATTTGGTGCTCTACTATCATCCCTGTATCAAAAGCTTTACTGGAGGACATTATTTTTGCTACCTGCAGCAGGTCACAATAACTCCAGAGGAAAAAAAAAATGTGCCAGAAATGAGAAATGTGTTTCTTGAACACAGCACAGCTCTGCCTTATGCTGTTAAATTAGAGGGTATACAGTGATTTGCCCTGCAGGGACTCTTGATAAATTCAGTGAAACAATGCTTTTGGAGGGTAGAGGAGACCTAAGAGGATTCTATTCCGCAATGTGAGGGTACTATCTCCCTATAACAGCCTTTCTGCTTTCAGTCTCTCTGATAGGCTCAAGCTGGTTTCCCAGAAGTCATACTAGGGATTCTTCCCAGTGCAAGAGGAACCCAGCTTCTCCCCAGACTCACTGGAGCTCCTGCTGCCCTTGACTCAATTACTTCATGTCAGTGTGAACTTTGCTAGCAACTGTCTAGATCAGTGTGAGAATGCAAAAGTGTCCTAAGACTAAAATGTTTCAGTATTGCTTATAGTAACCTATGTGTTTTGAAACAGAAGATATAATATAAAACTGTTATAAATGAGGCAAATTAGAAAATAATCCATCTGTATGCATTAAAAATAGCTTTGTAACCTTTTTTTTTTTAATCACCGGGGATTGAACTCACAACCTCACACCTGCCAGGCAGGTGCTTAAGCCACTGAGCCAAACTCCCAGTCCTGGTTTTTTGAGGCAGGGTCGCACTATGTAGCTCAGACTGGCCTTGCGCGTGCATTGTAGCCCAAGCAGGCCTCGAACTCTCAATGCTCCTCCTACCTCAGCCTCCTGAGTGCTGGGATTAAAGGCGTGCGCCACCATGCCCGGCTAGCTTTGTAATCTTAAATGAGGAAATATTATAAATCCTATCGAAGGAGACGGAAAGATTACAAAAACTAAAACTGCTGATTTTTTATTGAAAATCAAGGTACAAATTGTATTAATTTACAGTGATATGGTAAGCATATTTTAAAGAATGTAAACTATTTTAAGTAATTTAGAATCCTCAAGAGGATGCTTGCAACTCAAGAACTATGAAAATTCAAAAGTATGTGAGGCAGTTTCTTGTGTAAAAGATAAAATAGAAAGGAGAGAAATAAAGACAAAATATACTAGAAATTCTTAATGGTACAAAATCAGGAAACAACAGTTTACAGACTTGTGGGCGAATATTGTGGAATTTTGTGAACCAGTGTTTAGGATTAGGCCTGAAAGGCAAGAACATCTTTGGGAAAATCAGAAATAAAATTGGCTTCTTTGATAAAAAAGAAGTGAAGTGAACCATAACTGGTCTCCTTACAAGCACCGCTTCAAAAAATAAGTCTTATTCACATGATAAAAGAAATTCAAATGGTAAGAATGTGACAAGGACTATTGTGCCCTGCCCCTACAGGAGGGGGAAGCAGGGTGGTGCTGGACTCCTGGTGCCCTTTCCATGCGAGCAATCAGGCCCACCCCAGAGGTGCCACCCCTGACAAAGTCACTGTAATAAACGCACATGGCAGAAACCAGCCAAGACCACCAGGCTTGTGTAAAGGCAACATGGTTTGGAGTGTGTGGTGTCTGAGTGCAGGCTGACAGCGGGTGAAAAGACTGTCCTTTTGAAACAAAGAGAAGTGTGCCCCTTTTATAGGGCTTGAAGGAAGGCAAGGGATACTGAGTGGGAAGATTTTAATAAACATCTGTGGTCAAAGTTCTCTGGCAGTCTTATATCTCAGTAGGCAAAGTCCTTGAAGCATCCTGTGTAAGTTTTCATTGTCTGCAGATGTCCTGGAGCCTAAAATTCCTTGTTCTATCTTATCTTCTTTATAACATCTTGTGGTTGCTGATGACAGACTCAGTGCTGAGCTAAGTTTCCTGCTGAGAATAGTGCTTCTGCTGGCAAGCAGGTGGGGGCTGGGAGAGTCAGGTCTGATTGAGCCTTATAGTCACGAGCAAACATCAACTGCAGCCTGCACTATATTTTGCTTCTGCTTCGAATGGGGCAAGAGAGGTAAGCACTAACCAGCCAACTTGATCCTGGGTGAGGATAATGCCTGGAAAGAGAGGGGGACAACCAGACCCCATGAATGTCACCATCAAGTCAAACAGTCCGCTTGGGTCCTTGCCTTGTGGCCTACATCCAACAGAGACTAGAGGACTAGTCACATTTCCCTTCTACCAGTGGAAGCGAGGACACACCTTGGCTTAGATGGTAACCACAGTCTGGGGTGAACAGACAGAGGGGCCTCTGGTATGGGGAAGGGATCTCAACAAGATGAAAATTGGAAAATTGTGACTGGTTGGATCCCAAGACTGCAGATCATGAAAAGAAACCACTCCTTCAAAAATAAAGGAATTTTGAAGATGGTGGAACAATAAGCAGCAGAGTAAACAGCCTCTCTGAGAGACACGGTCCAGATACTGGAATATAGCATCATGAGGAAGACAAGAAGGAAGGAAGTGGGTCCTCTGGACCCAGGAAGAATCTAAAGTGAGAATTGAAGCTCACAGAAAGAATAAAAAGAAAAATTTAAACAAAGAAGAAGGGTGGTGAATGGTGGCGCCTTCGCCAGGAGCCAGGCCCACTGTGCTGTTGGAACCTGGGGATGCATGGTCACAGTGACTGGTGGCTGGTGGCCCCAGAGGCCTCTGTAAAGAGACATGGTGGTAGAGGGGAGCAGCAGATGCATAGGACTGCACTGGCTGGTGGTGAGTGCAGAGGACTGAGTCTTCCTGCAGGACAGGTCAATTGGCTGGGAGTCATTTTGGAGTCGGGCCAGATAAGCTCATAATCAGAACTGCTGCTGGCTTCCTCCAGTAGCTCCTAGCTAGGTGCAGACCAGTAGAAATCACTTGGACTGAGCCCTGCCTCTGCACACATTCCAGCAGCCATAGCGGAGGTTCCCTGCAGGTAGCCAGCTTGGTCTGGAGGAGGCAGCTGGCCCCATCCCCATGTACACTCCAGGGGCCAAAGTGAAGGATCTCTGCCAGTGACCAGCCAAGGTCCACAGGGAGTGGCCAGCCCCACCCCCATGCACACTCCAACAGCCATCATGGGGGCCCCTTGCCAGTGACCAACTCAGTCCAGAGGCAGTGGCTAACCCTGCCCCGCGCACACTCTGGCAGCCATCATGGAAGATCCCCACAGGTAATCAGCTAGGAGGCAGTGGGCCAGCTCACCCCTGCACACACTGCACCAGCCACTGGGGAGCCAATGCAGGCTGGGAAAAGCAGCAGACAGCCCTGCACCAGCACACCCAACGACCATCATCAGATACCCATAACCAGCACTGGCTAGAAGAACCAAACAGTCTCGCTTCAGAGAAATTGTAGCCAATGTGGGAAGTGCCTGGGACCCCACTACACCTTTGTCTGGAAGAACCCAGGAATATGTTAAGACAAAGATGCAAGAGGCGGCAGTCTCTGCTCTCCAACCCAAGCAGAGCAAGTCTAGGAGATGTAAACACGGAAGAGATCAGGAGTTGCACACCTGAAATTTCTGAAGTGATGGCAACTGAAGTAAAGAAGCAACTTCATGAGGCTATAAAAGAAATTAGAACAGAAATACTATCTCAGGTAAAAGAAGAAATGGAAAACATAATAAAAGAATTGTTAAGCACCTCTAAAGGAGACATAGATTAAAAAAATGGAGGAGCATAGGAAAGTGAGGGAAACCTTGAATGAACAATATAAAAAGGATTTAGAATACATGAAACAGATTCAGAGAGATATCTAGGAAATTAAAAACTCCATTGAAAGCTGGCAAAACCACTTGAAAGAAACTGAAGATAGACTTTCAAACCTTGAAGACAGGTTTGCAGCTTGTGATCGCAAAAGGAAAGGTCTCTTAAAAATAACAAGGAATAAGGAAGTAACTATTCAACAGCTGCAAGACAACCCAAAGAAATACAACTTAAGAATAATAGATGTGACTGAAAAAGCAGGAGTCAACACAAATGACATTAAAAGTCTGTTTACAGAAATAATATCAGAAAACTTCCCAGAAAAGGAAGTGACATTCAGATAAGTGAGGCATATAGGACTCCAGCTAGCCATAACCAAATAAATCTTCATCCAGACATATAATAATCAAGATCCCAGAAATTCAACACAAGAACAGAATATCAAAAGCTGTTAGAGAAAAGAAACAAATCACCTATAAAGGAAAACCTATCAGAATCATGACAGACTTCTCAACACAAACCATCAAGTCAAGAAGAGCTTGGAGTGAAGTATTTCAGATCCTGAAAGAAAACAACTTCCAACTCAGATTGATGTACCTCAGAAAACTATCTTTCAAAATTAATGGAGAAACAAGATACTTCCATGACAAAGAACAGCTGAAGGAATTCATGACCACCAAACCAACGGTACAAAGAATACTGAAGGACATTCTAGAGAGAGATAAAAATGACCATGGTTCCAGGAACAGCAGCAGAGCAGGATCACTGAGTGGGGCAGACAAATGAATGGAAAGCAAAATTAGGCAGCCAATGGCAGGAAAATAGCATGGCAGAGATGAAGCAGTGCACATTGGCCATAACCATTAATGTAGATGGCCTCAATTCACCAATAAAAAGAAGCACAGGAAGAGTGGATCAGGAAACAGGATCCATCAATACACTTTATACAAAAACCACATTTAACTCAAAAGGCGGTTCATAGACAGAAAATCAAAGAAGAGAGAGCAATGCTCTATGTGACAGGAAACCAGAAAGAAGTGGGGATAGCTTGCCTATCAGTCACAGAGAGGACAAGAAAGACATGGCATTTTTATACAATGGAAAGCTACTCAGCTATAAAGAAAGATAACCTCAAGGCTCTTGTAGGTAGGTGGATACAACTTGAGATCATGCTCATGGATGAAATGGTTCAGAGTCACATGGATGAATATCGTGTTGCCTCCCTAGTGTAAAAAAACTAAAGGAGCTAGGGGGATCCAAAATGCACAATACATATTGTGAAAGTGAAAGGGGAGGAAGTGTTTAAAAAGGGAAAGCGGTGGCCATTGTTAATCTATTATCATTATTTGAATCCCATATTGTTTTCGTTGTTCTGTTTGGTTTGGTTTTGTTCTGTTTTGGTTTGTCTAATTTTATTGTATTTGATGGCATGGAGAGCTAGTTCAGGGATAACAGAATATATTATGGTTGCCATTGTTGATTTTCTATTATCTTGTTTTGAAGCCCTGTATTGCTTTCATTGTTTTGTTCTGATTGATTTTTTTCTATTTTGTTTTGTTTAGTTGTATTATATCTGATAGTATAGTTTGAAGATAACAAGAAGCATTACGGTAGCCACTTTCGTTTTACTATTATTTGGAAGTCCTGTATTGCATCCATTGTTTTGTTTTTATTGGTTTTATTCTGTACTATTTTGTTTGATTTTGTTTTGCCTGATGGTATGGGCAGTTATTTTGAAGATAACAAGAGGCATTGTGGTAGCCATTATTGATTTTCTTTTATCTTTTTTTGAAGTCAGGTACCATGTTCATTGTTTTGTTTTGATTGACTCTATTCTATTTCATTTGGCTTTATTCTCTTCAAAAAAAATTAAGTAATTTTTCATTGACTCAATTTTTTTTGATTTTTCTAGTCTTTATTATTTTTATCTTTATTGGGTTTTTTTTGAAGTTTGGGGATCTTTCTCTCTTTTAGTTTTTTTCCTCCTTTGAACTTTCTCCTCTTTCTTATTGTTCTTTTATTTCTTGTATTTTGCTCTGTTTATCTTTATTCTTCTTTTTTTGTTCATTCTTTCTTTCTACTGTACTTTAATACTCCTCTTTTACTTCTGAAGAGGACTCCCTATATCGCTTTTCTCTCCTCCCTCTCATATCCCATTGATTAATATTTCAAATATGGCTTTTTTCACTTCCTGGTTCCATGCCCCACCCCCATCTTTACTAGTGTAAGTTTTAATCTTTAAGGATCTAGACTTGGTGTAGTGGTACATACCTGTAATCACAGCACTTGGGAGGCTGAGGGAGGAGGATTGCTGTAAGTCTGAGGCCAGCCTGGGTTATGTAGCAGGACCCTGCACTGCATAGTAAGACCATGTTTCAAAAAAACCAAACCAAACCAAACTAAAAGAATCTATAGACAGCTAGTTAATTTCACATTCTTGCTTTTGAGTATTGTTCTATTGTTAATACAGGTGAAGCTGTCCTGTTTGGTAGATATTTACTGTAGACTAATAGTAGCTCAATATTTGGTTTGTCTTGGTGTTCACACTATAACTATAGATCTATTTTCTGTGGATAAATGTGGTACATTAATGGTCCTTAGGATTTGTCAGTACTCGGTTTATATTTGATACTATAATTGATGTCAACTTTATTATTATAGCCAAGGTGACATAACCACTGCTATTAATTGGTTTTCTTGGGATGCCAATATCTGCATTTTCTTTGGATCATTAATAATACTGTGGCCCATTCCTGGAGAATTAGATGATGCAATCTCCCATCCCAAGTAAACAGAGGTGACTGGATCCTGTGACGGAGGCAAAGGCTGATAGTTAGTCACACTCAGACAACACTACTGAAAAGTAGACATTAACCAAAGAGATCTCCATACTAGAAACAAAACTTTCCACCAAAGTCAACCAGCAAGTCTCAACACAAAAACAACAAACAAACAAACAGAAACACGAGAAGATAAGCCAACGAATGCCTCCCGAAACTACCAACTTCCCAAAAGCTGATCCATGGGGTACTGAAGAGAAAGAAATTTAATCACATGCCCGAATTATTTGAAATAATATCAGGAGAAATCACAAACGAGATCAATAAGGCATTTTGCAAGCTTACAGAAGATAAAGTAAACAGAGATTGGGCCAAATAAGCAAACTGATCAGTGAGTCTGCAGAAGACACTAATAAAAACTATCAGAGATAAATGAAACATCAATGAGCAGCGTAGAAAAGAATCAGAGCCTATAAAAAGCGTTCAAATAGAAAGTCAGAGAGTAAAAACCCATTGAGAGTATGAGCAGTAGAAGTGACCAATTCAAAAACAATGTCAGAAGTAGAAGACAGAGCTATTTTTGGTGACTAATTAATGAAAGGTACCTTAAAAACAACAAGAGAGCATGAAAATGGATCCTAGATGATGCAAACAAGACTCATCTAAGATTAACTGGAAATAATAAAATATCAGAAGACAGCACAAATGGCATAAAAAACCCATTTACTGAAATAATACCATTCTACCCAACAGCAGAATATACCTTCTTCCCAGTAGCACATGGAACTCTCTCCAAGTCAGACCAAACACTAGTCAATAAAGCAAATTTAAGTAAATATAAAAGCAATTAAATTATACCATGCATATTATCATATCATAGTCAGTGAAACTAGAAATCAAAAAAGAAAACACAGTTTTTCAAGTTTGAGGCCCTGGGTTTAATCCTCAATACTGGGGGAAAAAAAGCACATCCTGATGATTTAAGTTGTACATACATATAACCAACCAGATAAAGGTTCTTTTTAGTGCTCATTTCAGATAGGTATCACAAACAGGCAAAATGCAGCTCTTTTGCCCTAACTTTTGAATTTCAACAGGATTTCTGAGTACCAGGAATAGAGGTTCTGTCCCAAAGATGACATCCAAAACACTGTATGAGAGCCAGGAAGATACTGAAATTATTGTCAACAAGACTGGTTTGATGATCACTTTTCAAAAGGCAGGCTTTTCCTGGCCAGAAAACAAAGAAATGTGTAATATTTCTGACCCTGTGGGAAGGTACCCTTAATGACCCAAACCTAAAACAGAATTTACTAATCAAATTCCATCTTAACAAGGGATAAAAGACTGCCAAGACAATTTGGGAGTAATGCAATTGTTTATTGCATTTCAGTAAGCCCCTCAAGGTGACATTCTGTGCCGGCAACTTCAAGTGCCACCACCACCAGACACCAGATGTTGCCACCAGTGGAACGAGAATTAAATGGAGGCTCAGTATCAATGACTCCTCACTAAGAATCCTCACCAGAGCATTGAATTCACCAAGCATGGGGTCTTGAGCAACAGGACTGAAAGACCAATTGTCTAATCATCTCTGCTTCCTTTTTAACTCCCGTAGGAGGAAGCAGGGCTCCAAAGCTCACACAACAGAGATTTCACCAGGAAAAAATGAGATGCTAGGTAGCTGAAAAAAATGTCAGAAAACCACCTTATTTGCCATGTGTGATTTACATTATATCTTACATACCACCAATTCAGTTGCTACTTTTTTCTGCACCCACTCAACTATGTTCATCTTTGGGGACTATGTTGTTTGTTAATCAACTGCAGCCTCTAATGTGTGGCAGATACAAGGTAGGCCAGATTGCTGCTCCTCTGCTACCAATGTTTCTATTATTATTAGTCTCTGAAGTCAACTATCACTTATGTTTCATAGAAATTTATAAGATATTAAGATGCTTCTATAAGGATTTATGAGACATAAGGAGATAATATTATTTTCATTTAATATTCAGAATTACTGAGGTAAACATAATTATTTTCATTTATCAATGAAGAAATTTATAGTCCTGATGCATTTTCCCCTGGTTAAGCAAACTAAAAAGTAGAAATGGAGCTTGAATTTATAGTTTTCTGGCTGTGTGCATGGGAATGTTTCCACTTGAATAGTCAGGGTGGTCCTTATTCACTTCACTTAATATGAAATGTTTATATCCAGGAAAAACAACTCTCTCTATTAGGAATGCTGTCATTTTAATTTCACACTGTTCTATGATTTATTTTACTTTGTTTTAGGAAGCTGTATTTTGGCAGGTGAAGCAACTCAAGTTGGGTATTTTGGATGAAGTTGTGAACTCAGACCCACTCAAAGAGGCAATCCAATTCACCCAGAAAATTTTAAGTAAGAAGATAATAAACAGCACATGATTGAGAACAAGCTAAATGTCCATTTTAATTAGGGACTCATTAAATATCTTAAGACAAATCTATGTGATACATTACATTACAATTTAAAAATGAGTGTACTGATATGGTATAGACCATATAATTAATATACATATTACTAAATTTTTTAAAAGGCATTGCCTTTGCTATTTTGCCATTGATATAAAAAAACAGGGAAGGATTGAATAGGATGTAGATAGTGGGGAATGGCTACTTGTAACTGTTTTTGTATGCACAAAATATTTCTGTAAGGATTCACAAGCAATACTATAGCTGATCTGAGTATGGTGCCAGTCAGCCAGTGGTTTAATAGAAGTATGACCACTGCCACAAAGAGTCACCCACAAAAGTGTTCTTTGTAGTAGGATCCCTTTAGATCTTACCCTTGGCTGCTAGGCAATCACTGACCTGCTTTCCATCATTACAGATTTTTATGTTTTTTTAAAATTTCATATGAATGGAATCATACATATAGTACTGGTATATTATCATTTTTGTCTGGTTTCTTTCACTTACCATGTTTCTGAAATTCACTGAAGTCATTATTACCTTTCAAAGTTAGATTACTTTTTACTACAGAAATGTATTCCATAGTAGGGGTAAGCCCCAGTGTCTTTATCCGTTGATGAATATTATGTTTCTACTTTGGACCCTCAAAGGTGTTTATAGCCATATGTAATCTTTTCTCTTGGATAAATACCTGAGAATGGCATTGTTGGGATGCAAAGGACATACACACTTAGCTCTGAAATGCTTTTAAACTTGACTGATGAAGACACATTAGTGATTTAAAAGTCAGTGACTTTCACGAAGCAACTAAAAGGAAAATAATATGGTAAAGTTGAATTTAAGTGCACTTCTATTACACTGCTTTTAATCCATCCTGTCTAGAGAACAATTAGGAAATCATGTATTGAGGTTTAAAAGTTTTTATATTTTTTGACATAGTGTTTCTATTCATGGTAATTTGTGGTACAGAAATAATCACTGAAGTACAAATATCTGAGTGTACTAATGATCACCGAAGCTTTAGCATTGTACAATATTGAAAACAACTCAGATATCTAACTTTAGGGGATTAGTTACCCAAAAAATAAACCAATTCCATTCAAACATTAAAACTTTCATTTTAGAAGCC
>RJWM01022541.1:0-33530 GCA_004363535.1 Dasyprocta punctata
TCTATCTAATATTTCTGAAATATCCTTTAATCATTTATGAGACTTGGTTCTAAATGTTTTAGTTTAGATGAATCTGTTAACATTAAAATTCCTTGCTGTCTCTCATTAGACTGTGATTTTAAAACAAGTGTGTTAGGGCTCCTAAATATTATCATAGTTCTTTTTCTCATAAACTTATTCATGATTATCCTATATCAGCTTATATCCTAATCAGTCTTTCAGGATTCTGCCTCATTTATTCTGTAGACTTGGAGCTGAATTCCAATGATAAATTGATCATATGCTGAGACTTCTATTTTTCATTTGATACGATACATTTGAAACTGCTTAAAAAGATGAGTATAATTGCTGCCTGTCAAAGTTGCAAATCACATCTTGGATTTATGGAGATGAGACTTATGTATCTTATTTAATGATTTTAAAAGTCATACATCATTAGACAGGACATAATAAAGATAAAAGACATTGTGCAGAATGAAACTTACATCTGTGTAATTTCTATTAAGCCAATAACCTAATTCTTTCTTCCTTCCACATCTTGATATTGATACTTGATATTTTTCATGTACTTACAGGAATAGAAACATACTTGTTACAAACTATAAGTGATTCTGCTAGTGTCTTCACTTATTTACCACCCACATAAAATGGCAAAAAACTGTTTTAGTCTTTTTTAGGTAAGATTGTTACGAACTAGAGAGAGAACATATAAAGCCAGATGAAATACAACAGGGAGCTTTATTGAGAATTTCCTTCTAAAGGAGAAAAAACACTTTGTTTACATGATTAAATTTGAAGACTGTGAATCTAATAACAGAAAGTAAAAAAATTCACTGCCTTAAATAAAATGATAGATTTTTTCCTTACCTCTATTAAGCTATGATTATATAATTAGGATTCTACGATCCAGTTAACAAACATCTTTTGAATACTTCCTGTGTGCCACATCCTGTGCTTGTGAAAGGTACTGTTTGCAGATAGATAACTGAAAACAAATTCAATGTCAGGCAAATTGTGCATGCTTGTAATCCCAGTCTTTGGGAGTCTGAGGCAGGAGGATCACAAATTCAAGTCCTATCTGGGCAACTTACTGAGACTGTGTCTCAAAATAAAAAATAATAAAAGGACTTGGGATGTACATGCTCAGTGCAGGGCCTTGGGTTCAATCTCCAGTACAAGGGGGAAAAAAAACCCAACTAGGAAGTCGTGACAAAACATTGTTAATAGTCATGCGAGTGGATTTTTTTTTTCTTATAGTTTGTTTTGCTTTTTTTCATTAAAAGTTTATTTCTTGAGCCAGGTGTGGTGGCACACGCCTTTTAATCCCAGGACTCGGGAGGCTGAGGTAGGTGGAGCATTGTGAGTTCGAGGCTGGCTTGGGCTACAACGTGAGCAAGGCTGGCCTGAACTACATAGGGCAACCCTGCCTCAAAAAACTAGGGCTGGGAGTTTGGCTCAGCGGCTTAAGCGCCTGCCTGGCAGGTGCAAGGTTGTGAGTTCAATCCCCGGTGCCACCAAAAAAAAAAAAACAAAAAAAAAAAGTTTAATTACTGTATTCTACTTTATGACCTCTGTTCTCATAACTGTAATGTCAGAAAAATGCCAAGCTCAGCCCCTGCTACCATACTGTTATGTGTCCTAAAATAACTATTTTTCCTAGATTTTGTGTGTTGTAGTAAGTCCTTAAGATACTGTAGTAAACAAGACAGGTAAATTTTCTCTTCTCTTAGGTCTTACAGTATTGTAACAGTAAACAGTAGAAAATAAAATATCTTTATGTATTTAGTGATATGAGAATAACAAGAACAGAGTGATGTGAGGTGGTAATAGTTGAGAGGCTGGCTCTGGAGTTGAGTCCAGAATCAGGAGGAGGAGCCAGTTAGAGCAGAACTTAGAGCCAGCCATTCCAGGCAGAGGGAATAATGAGAACAGAGCCATTAAGACAAACACATTATGTTTGAGGACCTAGAAGACTAATGTGCTTTACTGAGAAAAAGTAGAATAAGGTGTCAAAAAAGATAGAAATTTAAGTATGATGGGAAGTCATTGGAAATTAATTACATGATCTGACTTGTGTTTTAATCAGTGAGTGGACCTAGGAGTCTGAGGGGTGGTAAATTCTGGAAATGAAAGTGGAAGTGAAAGACAGACATTCTAGCTGTCTAGCTGAATGGGTGCTTTATAAACTACAATTTAGTTATGAAATTCTTTGTGATGATTACTTATCACTTTACACTGATGATTTCAAGTGAGTCTTTCCAAATCAGTTTGTGCCAATTGAGATCATCTGCCTAAGATTATTTAATATGTCACTATGCTTGACCTAAATGATTCTACTTAAAGACCTCCTGGTGTTATGAAAAAAGTTAAGGAAGATTTCCTTTTCTTAACACTATCTGACTTTAAAGTAACTGCCATAAAGTGTATTCATTCTGCAGAAGGAAAGTATTGTCATATATAGGATACTCTGTACTTGGGTTGTTCTAGGAAACCCAATTAATATCAAGAGTTTTTCTTACTATCATAGGTAAAGGAGCATGTTTATTTTACATACTAACGTGTAAATTGTGATTGTATTTAGTAAATCACATATGTAGGAGTTACCATTAACTCCTACAAATAACAAATTCTGTTGTAGAAAAATTGTAACATTTTCTGTGAAGAGTCTTTTAATGCTAATGTTTTGAAGGCTCTTCTTCTCCTTTGTCAAAATGAGCACATAAACTTTGTTTCCATTTCTTATTACTCTTTTTTTTTTCTTTTTTTTTATTTTATTTTATTAATAATAGAAGACAAGACCATTTCTTATTACTCTTAATTATAAAAATTTCTTCTTAAATTTTTCCACGACTATTCATTTTCCAACTTTATAGCATTTACTTTCAAGTGGCCTCCTTGTTTTACACATTATGTAACACCATCTACCTCTGGCAATACTGTTAACATAATTAAAGATTTGCTTTTCTATAATACAATGCTTTGCTCTTTTATCAGAACTTCTTGACCATTTCAACTTCACTTTTTTGTAACCACTTATTCAACCAAGCAATAAAATGAGTTTTTTTTTTTTTTTTTATTAGCAAGAACACTGTGTCTTTTCATGCAGAGTTCTCAGCATTCCTCTTGATACTTGCTTATTGAAGCTTAACACATTTCTTCTTTAGGGATGCTAAAATTATAGCTGCTTTTGATAGTTTCTTAGATGATTTTCTGAAGCAAGATACAAGAAGAAATTAATCTTTTTAGAAATTCTGGCAGCCACTTTGCAACTGATATTTTGATAGAAAGCTAAAGAACAAAAGCACCAGTTTGCTACTACTTTGGCAAATATTCTGTGTTTCATTTATTGATACTCTGACCATTTATTGATATTCTGAGGATTCTAACAGCCTTGGTAGTTAATTTTGGTCTAATAAATTTAAAAGTGAGTTGTTGACCTTCATTTATTTTGAGTAATCTGCATTTTTAAACCTTAATGCTACTTTCCCATTTGCTGGTTGTTGGGAAATGGCTTCTGGAATGACTTAATTTGGAGACAGCATGTTTTCAGTATACTTCATCAACCTGCATTGTCTGAGTACTGGTTAGCACCAGATAGCAAAGAAAAGGGAAAGAAGCATACTTGTAAGGAAAAGGAAGTAGAAGAAAGAAATAACATCAGATGTTCTTCTTAATGCCCTCACCTAAGAGGAAGAACTCTTAAACATCTGCATGGTCGTTCCAGATATGGATGGCAAAGAATATACTGTTAATAAGCTATGTGGAACAAGACTTGGCTTTAATAGTTTCTCATTTTTGATTTGCTGTGGAGAAAATTGAGAGAGACTAAATGGGATCTAAAAATATCATGTGATGAGGTGAAGATATCTACACTCAGAACAAGGCTTAACCCTTGTTGGCAAAGCTAGGTTCTAAATGGAGCTCCTTCTAACAAGGATTAATTTTTCTGTGGTTTAATTGCTTTATCCTTCTTAAGGGAAGATAAAGCTTTCAAAATAGAAACTCTCTTATCTGTCTCTGTACTTAGTCAACCCTAAAGTAACTGATACCCCTTTTTCTTCTATGAAGCGTAGTAGTTGATGGCCACATTATTGATTTGCTGACATCTAATAGCTAATACTTATTATCCTTCTCTGCTCCCTTAGGTTGAATTTTTTTACTTATCAATAAGTCATCTGTATTTTATTTATGTGAATTGTAAAAGTATGAAAATTTGTGTCTATAAAACTAAATTGCACATTATGAACTCAGTAAAGATGGTGATTTAAGTAGTTTGAATTAATTTGTTCATAAAAAACTATAAAAGATTGACAATCTTGGAAGATATTATATAATACTTCAATTTCTTCGCACTGTATAAATTTCCCTGTTTAACCTCAAAAACATTGAAGTTTGAAATTGTAGATAATTCCCAGTAGGTGTGCTTTATGCAAGAAAGAAAAAATTTCAATTAATATCTGTATTACTTTTAAATTTTTAAAATTAAAATCAATCAGTAAACTTCTGTACTCAAAAAAAGATCAGTGATTGACAGACAACTATACATTTTAGTTTTAAATTAAAAGGGAATGTTCAAAATATATACATATATAATAAATCCTTTGTTAACAGTCTTTATAATAACTGACTTTAATCACTACTAATCCCAATCACATTTGAGGTCTTATACTGTACTAGAAATCACAACATTTCTTGGACTTCGTGCTGATTTGTTTTTGAAATGATCTCTTATATGCATACAAAGTAAACAATCATGACCTTGGTGTCTTTTCTTCAAGACCCAGGGAAAGTGTACTCTGTACCAAAAAGTTTCAAAGTGAGAAGCTATCACTCTATTTTACCTCTTTTCATCTCAAATAAAATTATTTACTATCAGAACCTGAAGAAATGTTCTTTACTCCAAATATAAAAGATAGCTCTTGAAGTAGTGGTGCCTGCTAGTAATCCCAGCACTCTGGGAGGGTGAGACAAGAGAATTGCAAATTTAACCCCAACCTGGGAAACTTAATGAGACCCTGTTCAAACTTTAAAATGAAAAGGAGTAGGGCTGTAGCTCAGTTTGAAGGCTGTGTTCAATCCCTAGTATTGAAAGAAAAAAAAACGAAAACAGCTCTTGAGTGAGCAGAGTCAATATACAGGAAAATTTATACTTTAAAAAAGGTTGCTTACTTATTGTAAAACAGATATAAGGCAGCTTCCACAAATAGCCCCTGAAAATAATCACTCAATTTCTATACATTTATGAGTTTCCAAATATGGCTTTATATTTTCTGATTTTTAAGGAAAGTATTCCTTAGTGTCACATTGCAAAATTTATTGTTTACAGTGAACATTATCTAGAATAAACAGTATCATTTCCATTCATAGATTTCATATGACTGTGTCTTACTTTTTTCTTGCTGCTAAGACAAAATACCTGACACCCAGATGTTAAAGGGGAAAGGTTTATTTAGCTCACAGTTTGTGGAGATTTCAGTCCATAATCGGCAGGCTCCAAGGCAGGGTGGCTTGGTAGACAGACATCCCAGAGGAGGGACACAACAGACATTTGAGACTTTCTGTCCCTTATGTTGTATCCAGTCTACTGGGAATAGGGTGGTACCAGTGTTTCAGTGGCATGATCCAGCAATCACCCATCTTTAATCCCAGCATCCTTAATTCTAGCATTGTATCATGAATCAGTCACATACGCTAGATTCATCCACCTCCAAAAAAAATCCCATCTAAACTGCACAAGGCCTTAGGGGGACATCTAGACACAAGCCATAACATTCTGCCCCTGACCTCCCAAAGTACATTCCTTTATGCAAAGGCATTTGGTCCATCTCTAAGAGTTGCCAAAGTCCTAACAATGTCAGCATTGCTGAAAAGTCCAAGTCCAAAATCTCCTCTGAGATTTAAGCCAAACTCTGAGCTGTGAGCCCCTGTACAAATGAAAAGAAAGTTAAACACTTGCAAAATTCAGTGGCACAAGACAGACATTTCCATTCCAAAAGTTACAAATGGGTACAAAGGAATGGGACCAAAGCAAGTCCAAAATCCAGCAGGGCAAACTTTAAGTTCTGTAGTTCCATGACCAGCACCAAGGCATCTGTGCCAAGGTACAATCTCTCAAGGGCTTGGGTGCACTTCCAGTGGTTGTAGGTTCCATGGCTTCTTGCTTGGGCCTCCTCTGCTCCCTCCTTACTGTTTTCCTCAGATGATCCACATTCCTGCCTTCTCCAAACTTCTCACATCTCCATTGCACCTTTGGCTTCCCATTTACACCTTCACATGCTGCTTTCTCAGGCACACTGCCTGACCTCCCAGGCCTTCCTCTGAAATCTGGATGGAAGCCTTCCTGAATCTGCAACTCTTGTGTGTTCAACATACACCTAACACCAGTGCTATGTGGATGATGCCAAAATCTGCTGCCACCTGGAGCAGTAACCAGGCTTCTCTCTCTCTTGGCTGCAGAGTTTATGAGTGTGTGGATTGCTGAGCACTCTGAATATTCTTCCAAGAAACACATTCTCTAGGCCACTGCCATTCTGGAACATGGTGCAGCTGCCACCCCTCTGCCATGAACCCGAATTTCTTCTACCAAATTAATTAGTCTGCCACACTTAATCTCAGGTTGAAGAAAAGTTTCTGAACACAAGCAAAATGCAGACAAATTTTCTGCCAAGCCATAACATATATCCTCTGGAATCCAACAACCAATGCAGTTCTTCTTCCCAGCAGAAACCTCCCCAGCCAGCTCTGCTTTTTCAGCCAGCATATCCAAACCTTTCTACATTCTTTCCACTAGCCACTCCCAAAGGCTCCTGAACCACATGGCCAGGTAACAATCATCACAATGATCCTACTCTCAGTTCCCAATTCTGTCTTAGTAACTTAGCACCCTTCATGCTAACACTGCATCATGAATCAATCACACATTCTAAATTCAGGCACCTCCGAAAAAATCCCATCTAAAATTGCATGAGGTTTTGAGGGGACATCTAGACACAAACCATAACAGGGTATTTTGTTTGACAACTTTAATGAAAGCTAAGGGTATAATATTAAAATAAAATTTGATGAGAGCAGTTCTATGAGTTACCAAAGTATAGGAAGGTCTGAATTTATAGTTTTCTAATGGTTCTTTTAGTACCTAAAGTAGAAAAATTTTGTGTTCATTAAATAATCTGTCAGTTTTTCAAGTGGACTTTTGATAGGGCTTAAATAACAGAAAAGTTAGACTTCCATATTCTTATTTGGGCCTAGCATGGGAGAAATTCAGTGTCTTATTGAGAGAAAATTAATCATGGATTTAGCAATGAGATAACTGACTTATAATGTTGATAGTCTATTGTAGAAATTGGAGGCCTGAGCCAGATTCCTTGACTTAACAGTGCACTGTCGCATCTCTGCACAAAAGTAAAGTGATAAAAGGATTATTAACTTTATTCAAGGTTTCTACATTACTCACATGAACGTTTCAAACTGGTTTCAACTACTCATACAATATTATAAAATACTTTGTATAATTTCATGAATTGTTATTGTGCATCATTTTTCATATTGGCAAACCATGCATGCATACCATAATGAACAAACAATTTCAAGACATTTGTTCTCTACTGATAATACACTAACCTGAAAAATGGTATAAACTAAATGTGATAAATCAAGAACAAGAAAGTGTAAGATACAAATAAGCTTCAATATACGTATAGGTTATATTCTAAAAGTCTAATTTTAAACATGGCTGAATAGAGGAACCATGTTGGAGTTACTGAGAGAAAATCATGTAAAAACAGAATACAGCAAATCATCAAGAAGATTATACACCATGACCAAATAAGATTCATCCCGGGGATTCAAGGATGATGCAACATACAGAAATCAATAAATGTAATATACCATATCAACAGAACCAAGGACAAAAAAAAAAATAACATAAATACCTCAATAGATGCAGAAAAAGCATTTGACAAAATCTGACACCCGTTCATGATAAAAAAAAAACCTACAGAATATTGGAATAGATAGTCTTTATATCAGTCTGATAAAAGCCATCTATGATGAGCCAACAGCCAGCATCATACTAAATTGTCAAAAACTGAAAACTTTTACTCTAAAATCAGCAACAGGCATAAGGCAAGGATATCTACTACCGCCACTCCTATTCAATATAGTTCTGGAAACTTTATCCAGAGCAATTGGATAAGAGAAAGAAAGGGAATAAGGATAGGAAAGGGGAAAAGTTAAATTATCATTATTTGCAGATGATATGATACTGTCTTGGTTACTTTTCACTTAGTGCTGGGACAAAACACCCAACACCGAAAATTAGGGAAGGAAAGGTTTATTTTTTACAGTTCTCAGGAGTTTCCGTCCATACTTAATTGGTTTCAAGGCAGGTGGCATGGCACAGGGACAACACTTCAAAGCAGCAGCCAGAGCAAAAAGAGGGCAAGAGCAAGCCTCTTTTTCTCCCTTGTATTGTACACAGGACACCCCTGCCCCCAGGATGGGTGTAGCATTCACAAATTTCCTTGCCTTCCTTGCCTTCCTTTGCACAGGATGAGGATATTTACAAAGAACAAACCCTGGCTTGCTGCTGAGTCTCTGGGTTAAACTTCTAAACTTCTCAAGTTGACACAGTGTATCAACCATAAAAATCCACCCCTTGCCAACTTGGCAACCAGACACATTTCTTTAAATCAGCCTCCACATACAAAACCATGCTTGTTCTTACAACTTAACAATCCTTAAGAACCAGCATGAAGTCTACCCACATTATATTACATTAGAAACATAACATTTTGACCTTGGACCCCGCCAAGACTCATGCACATCCCTATGCAAAAGGCATTTAGTCCATCTGCAAGAGTTGTCAAAGTCCTAACAGTTTCAGCATTGCTGAAAAGTCCAAGTCCCAAATCTTTGTCTTCACATTCACAACTTCACACATTGCTCTCTTGGGCACACTGCCTGACCTCCCAGGCCTTCTTCCGAAATCTGGCTGGAAGCCTTCCTGAATCTGCAACTTTTGTGTTTAGTGTACACCTAACGCCAGTGTCATGTAGATGATGCCAAAATCTGGCATGCAGGCTGGCAAACAAGATGTACAAATTCCCCACTATGTCACGCCATAAGCGACCAGCTTATCTGGAGAAACACAGGCTGTGATGATAGCTATGGAGGTGAAATGCAATTGGATGCCTGTGGTGCTTTGTTGTTTCACTAACATTGTAGGTCTAGGGCCAGTGGTCTGATCATACTTTCAGAGGATAGTGGTACATAGTGTGACATCTAGGGGGGATCTCCTTTTGAGGGTTGCAGCCATTGTTGATACCTATAGTCTTGTTTTTGGAAGTCCTATATTCTTTCTGTTGTTTTGTTGGGTTAGGTTTTATTCTCTTTTGTTTGATTGTCAGATCCAATGTCAGGAACAGCTATTTCAAAGATAGCAAGATGTATTATGGTAGCAATTTTGGATTTACTATTGGCTTGTTTTGAAGTCCTTTATTGCATTCATTGATTTGTTTTTATTGTTTCTGCTCTGTTCTGTTTGATTTTTACTATGTCCGAAGTTATCTGCAGCTATTTTGAAGATATCAAAAGGTATTATGGTAACTATTGTTGATTTCATAATGTGTTGAAGTCCTGTATCTCTTACACTGTTTTTTTTTATTGGTTTTATTCTGTTTTATTCTCTTTAAAATAAAAGAAAAATTTTACAAATTTTACAAATTTAAAAGACTGGCCTTTGACATGCTGAAGATTAAAGCAAGACCCATTATCTTTCACCATGCACTGGCCTAAGATCAAAATGGATCAATGACCTAAATATTAAACAAACACCGAATCTGCTGGAAAATACAATAGGTGGAACAATGGAAGATGTATGTATAGGCACAGAGTTTATGAGCAAAACTCAAATCACACAGGAAATATTACTAAGAATCTACAACTGGGATTTCATCTTATTATAAAAGTTTTGCATAGCAAAAGAAACCACCAACAGTGAAGAGATAACCCACAAAATGGAAGAAAAATTTTTGCCAGCTGTTCCTCAGACAAAGGACTAATACCTAGAATCTATAAAGATCTCAGGAAGATGAGACACCCCCCCCTTAAAGATCCAGTCTAAAAACAGGCATCTGAGATGAACATAGACTTCTCAGATGAAGAAGCACAAATAAATATATGAAAAAATGTTTAACATCACTGATCATTCAAGAGATGTAAATTAAAACAATTCTAAGACTGCATCTCACTCCAGAAAAAAAATGGCTATTACCAAGAAATCAACCAATAGCAAATGCTGGCGGGGCTGTGGTGAAAAAGAAACTTCTCCATTGTTGGGAGAGTAAACTGATGCAAACAATGTGGAAATCAGTGTGGAGATCCTCAAAATCTAGGACTAGAGGTCCTATTCAACCCAGCTATTCCCCATCTTGGTATCTTCCCGAAACAAAAGCATCACACAACAGCAATATGTGTACACCCATGTTTATTCATAGCAGCACCATTTGTAATAGCTGTATCTTGAAACAACCCAAATGCCTATCAAGCAAAGAACGGATAAGGAAGATGTGAATTTTTTACACAGTGGAATGCTGGTCAGCCATAAAGAAGGATAAATTTGTGACATTTCTAGGTTAGTGGCTGCACCTTAAGACCATACTCTTAAGTGAAGCAAATCAGACACACTTGTAAATATAGCATTGTTTCCCTGGTGCAAGAAACTGAAAGTGTATATAAAGACCAAAACATATAATAGATATTGTGACATAAGAAAATGTTCTTTTGGAAGAGAAACTAGGGAGAGGAGATGGAGAAAAGGAAGAGAAAATAATAATAACAAAAAAAGGAAAAAATGGAAACAAAGCCTTTGTCAATACGGAGAAGAGGGGTCAAAAGAAGGGAATGAGAAAGAAAAATCAAGATATATCATGTAGAGCCTGGGTTAAAAAGTGAGCTCAAGACCATTTTGAACCACATAGCAAGACCCTGTCTCAAAATGACAGGTACAAATTTCCTATGATGAATATGATCATTATGTGTATCTACAATGTGCCAAAAAATTTAAATAAAAATCTTAAGCTTCTTCGAATTTATAATATAATTTCCTTAGATATTATGCAATAGGTTTCTGTCCCATAAACCCTATTAAAGTTAATGTGGAATATTCCTAATGTTGCATTGCCACATAAAATGATTTATCATCTTTTATGGGAGAAAAGAGATGGAATTGTAAACCCGTCTCATCTTTCCTTTCTCTGCTGATGGTCGCATGGAATAACATTGGGGCCTGGAAATGAGTAAAACCAAGAAATACCACTCTTGACTTTGCCAACAGCCATCACTCTTGACTGATGGCAATGTCAAGAGTGAAGTGAGAAAGGAGGCTTGTGCTGGAAGTGAAAAATGTGTTCTAGAATAGTGATGTCTGTAACTAGAACAGGGAAAGGGTTATAGGAATGGTAAAGAGAACAAGAACAACAACAAAAATCCCCAGTACTTACAGGAAAGAAAAGGAGCTCATCTCGTGTCCTGTCTGATCATGCTGCAAATATTCCCAGATAATGGATTTTCAAAAGTAAAAGATGTATGAGGTATAATAAAAAATTATGGTGGGTGTGTAAATTTTTTAAACTATTGCAGAAAAAGACATTGCCATTACCCCCACCCTCATTACTTTGAACGTAACCCATCATTCTTGCCACTTTCTGAAGCACTTTTGAAAGTTGTCTTTCTTGAGTGTCTTCAGTTATGCTGTGAGGGCTGGCTCGATGTCCTGATTAATTCAAAGCATTTACCTTTCATGGTCATTTTGACTTTGGGGAAAAAAGAGTCAAAAGTCACAGTGTATCATCTAGTGAATAACATGGATGAGGACTTACTGTGTTTTTGCAAGTGTGTCTTTTTCTTGGATGTCGATTGGTAACAGCATTCACCATACTATTGCTCATACCTCATAAAGATACTCACAGAAGGACAGAACTGCTTCAGAAAGTGACAAGAATGGTAAGTCTGTTTGAAGTGAGTGATAGTATTTTGAGGGGGATCAATGGCAGTGTGTCTCTTACTGTAATAAACTTTTATTTAAATATACACCGTATTTTTTGATCAACCTTTGTAATAATATCTGTGGCCAGGGACATAGCTCAGAGCATGAGTACCTGCCTCGCAAGTGCAAGGTCCTGAGTTCAATTTCCGGTAACAAAAAAAAAAAAAAAGACAGGTTCTTCCTGTGTTGCCCAGGCTGGCCTCAAACTTGTGAGGCCTCAGCCCCCTGTATTAATATCTGTAATTCTTTGAGGAGTCTTAGGAATTCTCCATTATGAAAAACTAGTTTCAGAACGTATTCCTTTTTGTGGTTGTACTTTTCAAATCTAGTGGGTTGTAGCTAGATTTCTAACATATTCCATGTATAGGTATGATATTAATTTGATAGGAATTTTGAGGCAACATACTAAAAGAAGTGAAGGAAACACTCTAATGCCCACCAATAACCCTGAAATTTGGAGGAAAACACTAGAATTTTAAAAATCGTATTCTCCGAGTTCTTCTAACGGAATTCTTAACAAATTCATGACTGAATTTATATTCACTATACATTGTATTTTTATTTTCAATAATAGCCCCTTTTACTCATTTATTACTGATATTTATTGAAGGTACCAAAAGTTTTATTATCTTGACCTTGTAATTTTGTGGTATAGTTTTTAAGTTGTTTTCTATGTAATTCCTACACAAATTATACTCTCTTACAAGCCTGTGTTGTAAAAGACTAATCCATCTTTGGTGTTATGGAAGTTGTTTCTCAATATTTTCCCTCATTTCAAGAATTTGAGAAAAGACTTATAGATATTAAATTTGTCCATAACCACGGTGGTGGCCGTGAGTTTGAGGCCAGCCTGGGCTACAAAGTGAGTTCAAGGCCAGCCTGAACTGCATGGTGAAACCCAGTCTCAAAAAGATTTTTAAAAAACCCAAAATAAACAAATGTATACTAATCAACAAATGTACTTTCTTCCATAAAGCATATACAAAGGAAACAATAAATTGTTCTTGAGGAAAACATGATTTTACCTACTGTTTATCTGTAGTGTAATTGGAGTATGACCAGCATTTGAATCTCAACCTCTACTTCTACTATGGTAACCTTGAATAAATTTATGTTTCTTTGTGTCTGTTTTGTCATCTTTGAAATGTGACTAATAATTCCTAGGTATAGTAGTATTTGGAGAATTAAATGAGACAGTGTAAGGTAGTTTATGAATTTTGTTTTTTCTGAAGGGACAATTGATGGGTCATTTGTGTCTTTTTTTTTTTTTTTAAGGTTCTAGAGAAGGTTTGGTATAAGATATCCTGAGGTTTGCTATTTAAAATTTTTAAAAACTATCCCTTTAGGTAAAGTGCCTTGTGCGTGATAGGTACTGGCTAACTTATGCAGGCTAGACAATCTATACTCAAACACTTTTCCTCTTAGATTTTGTTTCTTCCTAATCCATGTACTGAAGTGCTCACTTTTATGTGACCGCTTTATTGAGAATATAGTTCATGTGTCATATAGATAGTGCACCTGTTTAAAGTATATAATTCAGTGGTTTTTATTACATTTATAGTTGTTGCAATTACACTCAAACTAATTTTAGGACCTTTTTGCATCTCAAAAAATAAAACCTTGCTTTGTTGCTTAGAAATAGAAGTTAATATGTTAAGAAAGGAAAACTAAGTCAAATGTGTGTATCTACTGGTGGACCATATTTTTTCACTGATTTATATAATTACAGTCAGTAAAGTCTACTATGGCATTTAGTGTAATTTATTTTACATCTGGAATTTTAAAAAATATTTTCACCTATAGAAATCCGTTCATCTACTTTCATGCTTTTAAAATCACTTCTTGGTTGCTCTTAGCTTCAAACTCAATAAACTCAAGTACCTATTATGAACCAGGTACTATATTAAACCCCTGGGGTTAGGTAGTTAATTAGATTCTAAGGAGTTTATAATTTTAGGAAAATGATACATACACTTAGGACAGTAATATAATGTGACCATTTTTATTATGGAGAGCTATATAAAATGCTTTTGGTACACAGATAAAGGAATAATGGGGAGAGGCAGGAAAGGAAGAAAGCAGAGACACTTCAAAGAAGGTGGACCTTGGAAATGAGTAGAGTTCACGGAGCACATGATGGAGAGGAATATTATCTTAAAATGCAAACAAAATAACCTAAATTAAAGGAACACCCGGTGCTTGTAAAATACTGGAGTTTTCTGATAGGACTAGAGGTAACTGAACCTAAAAAATAATTCTAGAACAGAAAAGGTTGACTGAGTCAGATTGTAAAGATCCTAAAAGTGAGCTTAATACCATGTTTTATTGTTTTCCATCATTCCTGACTTCAATATAAAGATAACAGCTTTTCTAATCTGATATTCATATTAATATAGTTCCTACTATCATCCTAGTTCCCTATTAGTTTTCTTTGACTTGTACTACTGTACTATGTCCTTTCTTACGTTAATTATTAAATGTCCACTTTTTCGTTTAATATCATATTTCTTTTGTCCATTTTAATATTTTTTAAGACTATCATACCTAGGACTTCACTCCTTACCTATTTTAATATTCAAAATAGCTTTATACAGTAGCTAAAATAGTTCTACTGTGCCTACATTAATCAGCTTTCCCTTTGCTAGACATAATTCTCAATACTCACAATTTAAAGGTGGAGAAGTTTAATTTGACTAATGGTTTCAGGGGATTCTGTCCATGGTCAGGTGGCTCTAACGCAGAAACATGGCAAATGGACATAGCAGTACAAAGATGATTAGTCCATGGTAGCCAGGAAGTAGATGAGGGGAACAGTGCTAGAGAGGAAGGGGGAGAGAACCAGATAGAGACCCCGAGGCCATGCCTTTATGACCTCCTCAGATGCATGTAGAAATGTGCATTACTAACCCCCTAGGTGATCCCAGGCCAATCAGGTTGACAAAATTAAAGTTAACCAACAGTTCCTGCCCCTTGTCACTTGACATGTAAACACAGCTCCTTAACCTTTAGGAGTTGATATCACAGTTGATATGATAGATGCGAACAAATTCTTGTTACATGTTGTTAAAGGAGAACACCTGACCCATGACCTCCACAGAGGTAAACAAATACTTATTCATCAAATAAAGTCAATAGCAAGTTCTTTAGTCTACCTAACATGATTCAACTGTCCTGTGTATAACCAAAAATGTAATAATCACTTCCCAGTGTCTTAACAGTCCTAGCATTGCTGCAAAAAGCCCAAAGTCTTCTGAAACTCAAAGCAAACTCTTAGCTGTGAACCCCAATAAAAGTCAAGAACAAGTTGTATCATCCCAAGATACAATGGCACCAGGCTGATCACTCCCATTTCAAAAGGGAGAGAAAAGGGGATAGATAGAAATAGAATCAAAGGAAGACTAAGACTCGGGAGAACAAACATTAGGTCCTATAGATCTGCATCTGGCATCCAGGGCACATGGGGATGGTGAGAGTTCCTGAAGGCTTGGGCCAATACACCCCTTTGACCTAGGCTCCACTTTAGGGCGGGAGCTTTCCTCTACACATGTTCCAGGTTCCTGGGATCTTCACTAGACCTTTGGCTTCACTCCCACAACTACATTCACTGCACTCTCTGGGGCTCCTTGCCTGGCTATCCAAGCCACCTTCAAAATCTAGGTGGAAACCTCCTTTGATCCCACAATTCTTACATTCTGCATGCCAGTAAAATCAGCCTTATGTGGATGTCAACCAACATGGCAAGTGGCTCGGCCTCCTTGGACCCTGGCCTCAGCAACCTCTGAGTGCTTTGATGACTGAGCACAGTGAAATGAACCCTAGGAACCAGTTGCTTGGTTCTCTTGAGCAGTGGTCCTAGGGACTCTCAAATGAGCGATTTATACATTTGTATCCTTGAGCCTTCAAGAGGTGGGATCTTACTGATTTTTGAGATGCCTTCAACACAATTGTCTTATTCCCTGTAAAAGAAGAAAGTACTTGGGTTTTTTTTTTTTTTTTTCCTTTAATTTTGCTCATCTCTTCAGCAACCATACTCTTTTGACCTGTCTTTACACATGGTTCTTTCTGGCCCCAAATTTAAGTTAATCAGATCTATTTTACCCCCAGTTTTTACTATAAAGCTGGCTAAAAGCAGGCAACAGTACCCATGTTACACCCTGAAGATAGAGCTACTTAAAATTTTATCCACTGCCTTTAATCTCAATCTCCTGAAAAGTCCCAGCATGTAGACAAAACTTGGATTTTCTGCCCAAGTGCACCACACATGGTTTCTAGTCCAACTGCCAATGGAGTGCTTTTTCCTTGGCCTTTACTGTTTGCATTCTGTCAGCATTCTCCTCTTCTGGGCTCTGGCTGGAATCACACACCAGGCTCTGTTTATAGCTTTCTAAGATTTCTCTAGCCCGTATCTCCAGACCTTCCCAAAGTTCTCCTACAAATCAGTTCCAAAGGCTTCTAAACCATATAGGCACAGCAACAGCCCAGCTTCTCTAGTAGGAATTTTCTATTAGTAAACTTTACTGTTCTAAATGCAATACTCAGTGCCCAAAGCTTAAAGGATGTGAGGTTTAATTTGGCCCACAGTTTCCTAGGACTCAATCCATGATCAGCTGGCGCTAAGGAAGAAACCTCAGGGCAGACAGGCATGACAGAGCAGAGATGCTTAGTTCAAGGTGGACAGGAAGCAGAATAGGGAAACAGTGCTGGAGTAGAAGAGGTGAGGGACCAGATAGTATAGACCTCAAGGTCACATCTCCATGACCCACCCAGACACAGCAAAAGTGTGCTTCACCAACCCTCGGGAAATCCCAAGCCAATCAAGATGACACAGTGAAAATTAACCATCACAATTCCTATATCAAGAAGTCTGAAGAATGTGAAGGACTGGGGATTTTATAATGGAAACAGTTTGCGTCAGTATATTATCAAGATTTTTAGTGGCAAGAAAATTCTGTTGTCTATTACTGAGTGAAATGAAGGGGCAAAAGAGTATAGTATATTACCTTTTGTGTCAAAAAGGGGGAAGGATGTTAAAATACATGTTCTGCTTACTCATATTTGCAAACTGGAAGTAAAGAATTAATAAAATAAATGCCTATTAGAGCAGGTAGAATCGGGGTGGAAAAGATTGGTGAGAGCTGAGATTTCTCAATGTATACCTTTTCATGTTGTTTCTTTTTTTGAACTGTCTATTTCATCTATAAAACTCTAGCCTAAGTGCCACTGCAGGGGTGCAATTAAGAGTACTGTGATTTCCTGTTGTCCATGTGTGAAATACACTCATTAGTCCACTATTTAAATGTCTGTCCTCCTGCATGCCTTGGTACAATTTGTTTGACTGAAATGGACTCTTTGTCCCCAAATCATTTCCAGAATTCATCACTTCCTCCATAATTATTTAATTATGTCATCTTAGCAGAATGTATTTATGTTCTATATTTACATTTTATGTTGTTATTGCTAAGTATCCAGATTCATGTCATGAATGGTTTCTATTCCCCCTTTAATTATTAATACCTTCAAGTTAGAAAGAAATGCATTTTCTTTTCTGTAGTAATAAATATGATTTAATAAATAGGTGAAAACTTTTATTTACTCTAGAGCAGTGATAGCAAACCTTTTAGAACTTTCAAGTGCAGCTTTTAGAACTTTCTGGTGCAGCTTGTGTGCCATGAATTCACCAACACTACTCTAGAGTAAATAGGATCCTAATATGTTATTTAATTTGGATAATTTTAATCAACAAAGTTTTAAATTAGAAAAGGTATCTTTTTTTTTTAAAGCAGTGGCAAAATTTATTTGAAAAAGTAAAAGTGAACAGTGAGAGCAAGCTTGGCTGAACTAAAGAAGAAAAAACAAGATAAAAGTACACCCTGGAGGAAGGGGATGGGAAAGCCACAGTAGCCAGAAAAAGATATTGTTTGAAAAAAAGATTACTGCTTTTCCATTATATAAAACTTTAGTGTGTTAAAATGGAGAATTAGGAAAGTTTTATTTAAAGTAAAAACATTGAAAATAAATTAAGCTGACTTCTGACAATTAAGGTAAAAAAGAAAATGTCAGTTTATACACTCAAAAAAATATACATAACATGATCCCTTGATTAATTTGCATGGAGTACAATATGATTTGTGTTCAAATTGTGAATTATGTGTTTTTTATTTTTACTGATATACTACGTAAGACATACAAAATTTGTTCTGTTGTGGGAAAAAAGGTAATATATTGCTTTGGTTGTTTTGTTTTTTACATTAAGTACATGATCAAAAGTGAGAAACTTTAAATTCTAGGAAGTAAAAATTTGTTTTTAAAAGTGATCATAGAAAATAAAATTTTAGCACTTGTATATTTTTATTAATATATTCTTATCTAATGTTTATTTTGAAACAGGCAAGGAAGCTGGATGTATATTTTGAATATGAAGAAAAGATAATGAGCAAAACTACTCTGGATAAGTCTCTTCTAGATATAATATCAGACCCTGATGGTATGTCCTATAAATGTGAGGTTAACATAAGTATCACATCTGATGAGTCCAGCATCTTCAATGTTAGCATAATTTAAGGAGAAATATAATTTTTCTGTCAGTGAGTGCTAACACCAAGGTAGTAAAACCAGCTCTTTTCTGTTGACAATTTTTCATCATAGCAGTTCCTCAAGTAGAAAATGATTTGCATTTTATTTCACTAAACTTTTCAAAAAAGTGTCTCATAATAATGTTTTCTGAGTACTCTGATTTACCCCAGAATGTTTCCTAAAAGTAAGCATCTAAAACCAAGTTGTATTTTACATAGCTAGGAAATGTACTTTTAAGAAACCCTGTAATCAGCTGGGTGTGGTGGTGCACACCTTTAATCCCAGCACTCGGGAGGCTGAGGTAGGAGGAACATTGTGAGTTCGAGGCCGGCTTGGGCTACAACGTGAGCGCATGCCGGCCTGAACTACATAGTGCGACCCTGCCTCAAAAAACTAGGGCTGGGACTTTGGCTCAGTGGCTTAAGCGCCTGTCTGGCAGGTGTGAGACTGTGAGTTTGATCCCCAGTGCCGCAAAAAAAAAAAAAAGAAAGAAACCCTGTAATCAATCCCTTTGTATTTAAACATGTGGAATTTTCTTAAAAATATTTTTAATTATAAAATGTAATTATAGCTTTTAATTATGATAGTGGGATCTATATAGTGATTTAGTCTCTAAAATTCTCAATTGTAGAGACTTTTCAGTCATTTTAGAATAGCTTTGAATGCAAATCTCAGTATTCCAACGTGAATAAAAGGTCCAGGACCCGTTTTGCATGTCAGCTATTCAAGTTGGAGCAGGATAACTAAACCGTAAGTTTTCTGGCTGGAACACAAAAAATGAGGGCCAAGGAAATGGAAAAGTACTAGGGAGCTTGTGGAAAGGAAGGAGCTCAGGAAAGCACTCCTGTACTGTTGTTTATGAATTTCTTGGCTCATCTGTGAACTGCATGTGCATAAATCTGATCCTAAAAAACATTCCAGAAAGTGAAGTGATGGGCTCAAGATCATCAACTATGTAATGGGTTGGATCCTAATACGACTACAAAATGGTTTGAAAATAGAATTGATGGAAGAACAACTCAGAAAAGAATGGTAGGAACCAGACAGAATAAAACAAAATTATCAACATTCTTCTAGGACTTATAAAAAACCTTGAGTCTCATACCTTCATATTCAGAATGTTCCGAATATAATATTTATTTATAACATGAGAACTTGGGAGAACCTGTTGTTGATCTTTATTTTACCATACTTAACGGAGAAAGGGTAAGGTGAAGGATATCTGGATTTAAAATCTTATAAAAAAAATTAATAGTTTACTAGTCATCATGCTTTGGAAAACATTTCCTAGCTTTATTCTGTTATATGTATATGTATATGTATATATATATATAGAGAGAGAGAGAGAGAGAGAGAAAGAAAGTCTGAGTCCTTACATCTCAGGACTTTGATGTGATGAACAATGGTTTTATTTGTTCAGATCAGTGCTTTACTTTTCCCCCAAAGTGCATCCCATAGAAGGAAGAATAAATGAGTTTCTCTGGACAGCTTGGGCTTTGGGTTATAGAAATAGTAGCTCGAAGTACCTACTACAGGAAATTTCTTCAAAATTTTACATTGTATCTTAAAGCATGAGACAAATATATTTTACTGTGTAATATTTTTATGTAAAAGTGTGGCTTTATGTTATGTAAAAGTGTGGTTTTCCCAAACCTTGTAGTGCAATATAAGACCCTTCAGAAAGAGAGGACATGTATTTAGGGGCTCCAGTTTGGGGCTACCACTTTAGGCTTATTTAGATAATTTTATTTAGCCAGCAGATTTTATAACCGTATATGTAGGGTGACTATACAGCTGATTCCCCAGACATCACCATTTTTTATTACCAGTTGTCCTTGAATAATTATAACCAACAGCTACTTGCCATCTCAAAAATGTCCTGTTTTAGAATTGTAATTGCCTTGCCTATATCCTTTCTGTTCTTTGGAGCTTATATCTCAAAGCTAAATCTCAACATTCCAGACAGTTTGGATTATACAATAAAGGTGTTCGCATAATCACAGCCTTCAAGTCACATATCTAATCTTTTCCTGTATTTGTATATTTATTATAATTATAGTACTTATTACCTATTAAATCAAGAATTATATTTTGTTCTGTCACATTTATATATACCTTGAATTTTAATGAACTTGTGAATGTTAACTACAATACATAATAACCACAATTATGAAAGTTTTTTTTTTTTTTTTTAATGCTTTCTCGTATGTAGCAGGAACTCCAGAAGATAAAATGAGGCTGTTTCTTATCTATTACATAAGCACACAGCAAGCACCTTCTGAGGTATGAGCTCTATGGAGTTGTTAGAAAGAGGAAATGTTTATTTGCAAAGTTACTACAGGTAGAATTTCAGAAGTTAAAGTGAAAAATCACTATAGCTAAATGTCTACTTCATTCCTGTTGTTAGAAGAAAAACAATTTGTTAAGGCTAATTCTATTTATTGCTGAGTTTTATAGCAATATTTATTTTCACCAGGGGAAACTGTCCACTCAAGAAATGTCTGACCACTTTTAAGTTGTTGGAATCTGAACTGAATTCAAGTGGCCAAAATTCTTATTTCTGGAAAATAACTATTCTAAACTAAGTTAACCAGATTTGCTAAGGCTTTTTGAAAGGTTGGTCTTATAAATTTAACATTGTTTGAAAAGTTATGTTCACTATAGAAAATATCCTATATCAGCTGTTTTATAAAGGAAAGTGATGATTTTGGTGTCAGATTAGATTATTAACTTATTTTAGCTCAGTATAATTTAATAGATGATCATCTAGAATGACTAGGATGTTTAAGTTCCTTTTCTTCATTGGTGGCATTTATTAAAGTCTGATAAACTGTAAATTTCTGTTTGTCAAAATTCTTGAGCATGTTAAAATAGCAAACTACATGTTAAGTAAATGCTTTAGGGCATTCTGCTTTACTGTAGGAATATATCCATTTCTTGACTTAGAATTACGATTTTTCATTTTTAGAAATACTTCTTTCATCAGTGAGGTTTTACTTATTAGCTAAGGAAATTCTAATAGCCTATGTGTGATATTTTAAGACTATATGATTTTAAAACTTAATATTCCCTTAGTGCGATTATATTCTTTTCATTTATTTTTGGTAATGATTATGTCTGTTCATAAGCTTCAGTAAAGATTAAGAAGTGTGAAGCAGATTATGACTACTAATAACAGATTAATAGCCCTAAAAATGCAAAGTAGTGAAAATTTCTGCTTGATGGTGAGCTTTAAAATTTCTGTCTTATAACATTTGCATAATAGAGTCACTAGGAGAGTAGGCTCCTTTAATTTACACAAATTCATGTAGATTTACTTATCAGAAAATTTTAAACATAAGGAAAAGAGAAAAGAACAATTTAGAAAGCATAGGACATTTGATCCCCAACATCACCAAAAGAAAAAAAACACACACACAAGTATGGGACAACTGTTGTTCAATTAATGAATGTGGACTCCTGGACTGAATAGTGGAAGGAAACCTAAATCTACAGTTCTTTCAGTTCATGTCATTCTCCTGATAATATTAGTTTTGAAATATTGTTGCTTAAACCAAATCAACTGGTGTTTATCACAAAGAGTATCAGTCTATTTCAGCAGTAGAGCAAAAAGTGACTGTTGAACTTAGGGGATGAGAAAGTACTGTCCTTTTAATTTTGGAACCTATTGAAAAATGATTTTTAATATATGTGATTTTTGTCTCAGATCCTCTGTTGGGTAATCATTTAAGATGCAACTTCACTCTACTTGGGTGCCTAGAATTTAAATTCATGACTTCAGTGTAACTTTTTTTTTTAGTATAACTTTTTGATTAATCAAATGACAACTGTATTTTATGAAAGTTTAATTATTTGTCATTTGGTGCTTTTCTTATTTCAGGCTGATTTGGAGCAATATAAAAAAGCTTTAACAGATGCAGGATGCAACCTTAATCCTTTACAGTATATCAAACAGTGGAAGTAAGTTTCATTTTCTTCTTTAATTCCTGTTATTTTAGATAAGGGCACAATTGAGGTTTTGTTCCCCACAAAATGAAATGCTAATCAGGAAACTGAACAATGGGAGTATGGATTTTTATATACAGTGGCATAAATTTTTCCTTATCTGGCCCACCCTATGCACAATGTAAAACTGTGATGCCTTCCTTCTTAGACAAGTTTTATATTTTCTCCACTGATAATGGGAAAAAGTCAAGTCATGAAATGTTTTGGTTCAGAGGTCTAAAAGGCTTTAAAAAGAAATTTTAATTTTCTTATTCCCTGGATAAAGTTAGATTAATGCCAAAATTTACAAAATACCATCCTAGGGGAACAGGAAGATTAATTGGTACATTCATACTCTGCTATTAGAAATATAGATTTTCTAGATGGTATAAGAAGTTTCTTCAAAATAACTTTGAAACAAAAGATACAGAACAGCCAGAACAGTCCTGAACAAAAGAATAATGCTGGGTGAATCATGGTTTCTGATTTCAAAATATGTGCAAAGCCATAGTAACAAAAACAACATGGAATTAGCACAAAAATAGACATAGAGGTGAGTGGAATAGAATAGAAGACACAGAAACAAGCACACACAACTACACCCATCTGACTCTGGACAGAGGCCAAAAACACATGTTGGAGAAACGACAACCTCTTTTAACAAATGATACTGGGAAAAATACATATCAATACAAAAAAGGATTGTAACTAGATCCCTGTCTTTCACTCAATATTAAAATCAATTCAGAATGAATCAGAGACCAAACTGTAAGACCTGAAACTTTGAAACTGCTAGGAGAAAAACATAACAGAAATACTTGAAGTCATCAGCATGGGCAAAGACTTCCTGAATAGGACTCTAATAACTTAGAAAGTAATAGCAAGACTCAAAAAATGGAATTTCCAATCTCAATTAAAAAGGTTCTGCAGAGCAAAGGAAATAATTGACAGACTGGAGGGACAGACTGCAGAATGGGAGAAAATCTTTGCCAATTACTCTTCCAAAAGAGGATTAATATCTAGAATACTTTAAGAAAAGAACTCAAGATGCTTAACGCAAAAAAAGAACTCAGTTAATAAATGGGAAAATGAAATGAACAGACACTTCTCACAAAAAAAGAAATACAAAGATCAATAAATATATGAGAAAATATTCAGTATCTTTACTCATCAGGGAAGTGGAAATTAAAACTGCATTTAGATTCCATGTTAGCACTGTTGGTGGCTATAATTAAGAATACAAAAAACAATAAATGCTGTTGAGGATGTGGGAAAACAGGAACCCTTCTACGCTGTTGATGGGAATATAAACTAGCTACTATTGAAATCAATATGGAACCTCAAGCTGGGCATTGGTGGCACATACCTATGATCCCAGCACTCGAGAGGCGGAGACTAGGGGATCGCCATGAGTTGGAGGCCAGCCAAGGCTACATAGCGAGACCCTGTCTCAAAAGACAAAAAAAAAAAAAATAATAATTTTTTAAAAGAAGCCTCCCCAAAAACTATAGAACCCATTTGATCCAGCTCTATACTCCTCAGAGTATTTCAGAAAGAATTAAAGATAGCATACTACAGTGATATGTGCATGCCCATGTTTATTCCAGCATATTTCACAATAATTAAACTATAGAAACAGCCTGGGTCCCCATCAGCAGGTACATGGATAAAAGAAAATGTGGTATATGTACAAAATAGAATATTATTCAGCCATTCCAAAGAAAGAGATCATGTCATTTGCAGGAAAATGGATGGAACGAAAGACCATCATGTTAAGCAAGATAAGCCAGACTCAAAGTTAAGTATGGCATGTTTTCTCTCATATGTGGAATCTTAAAAAAAGAGAGAGATGACAGGAAGGGAGACTATTAGAGATGAAGAAAAGGATCAGGGGAAGAGGCCAAAAATAGTCAAAATACGTTACATACATGTATCTATAAGCCAAAATGAAGCCCATTCTTCTGTATCTCTAATATGCACTAATAAATTTTTTAAAATAGCTTTGTCAAGCTGGGCGTGGTGGCACATGCCTTTAATCCCAGCACTTGAGAGGCTGAGGTAGGAGGAGTGTTGTGAGTTCAAGGCCAGCTTGGGCTGCAACAGAAGCGCAAGGCCGGCCTGAGCTACATAGTGCGACCCTGCCTCAAAAAACTAGGGCCGGGAATTTCGCTCAGTGGCTTAAGCGCCTGTCTGGCAGGCACGAGGTGGTGAGTTCAATCCCCAGTGCTGCAAAAAAATAAAATAAAATAAAATAAAATAACTTTGTCGCCTACCTGGTAGGTGCAGGGTCTTGAGTTTGATTCCCAGTACCAAAAAAATAAAAATAAAAATAACTTTGCCCTAGTACTTCTACTGTTAAATATTTATCCCAAAGAAATTGTTAAAGCTGCAAAATCTTAGAAGCAATTGTAATGATGAAGTTTTAAAAACTCACATTAGTGTCTCGCAGTAAGATTAATGCCTTGCAAATTAAGGTTAACCAATAAATTAGAATAGAATATAATTGCATCATTAAAAATTGTTATAAAAAAATTATGTTGTAGAAGTCTTACCTAATGATATTGGGAAATGTTCATGTTATTCGGTAAGGAGAAAAAATTGGTTACAACATCATTTGATAAATACTGTTGGCTCTCTACATCCTTGGGTTCCAAGTACACAGAATGAAAATATTCAGGAAAAAAATTGCTAAAAATCTACAGAATTTTTTCATTGTTGTTATTCCCAGATAATTCAGTGTAACAATTATTTATTATAGCATTTACCTTGTATTATGTATTTATAAGTAATCTAGAGATTATTTAACACAATACAGTATACAGGAAGATGTGCATGAGTTATATGCAAATACCAGGCTATTTTACATAAGGGACTTGAGTATCCACAGATTTGTGTATTCTTGAGGGTCCAGGACCAGTCCCCTGTAAATGCTGAGGCTTCACTGTGTTTTCTGATAGTGAGCATGGTAAGCAAGACCCCCTACTGTCATTGAATTTATATCTGTTGAAGGAATAATTAGCCAACAAATTGAACAAAATGATATTGAACCATCTCGAATGATATAAACAAAATAAAACTGAATGATTAAAAACTTACTGAGGATAATAGCTAAATTTGTTTAGGAGGTTAGAGAAAAACCTCTTGATAGATCATATGTGAGCCAAAACTTAGATGTCACTTTTTACAGTGTGATCCCTGTTTATCTATTCCTCTGTATGCATATAGGTATATGAGCATACACATATATAGCTTTAATTGCATAGCTGAACTGACTTACATCTTGTTTTACTCACTTTCCTCTCACTAGGACACAATGCCCAATACCCCAAAGGCTGAAGGAAAGTGGGGTTTGTTTGGCTCACGGTTTCAATGGGTTCAGTCTAAAGCTGGCCAGCTCTAAGGCTGAAACACATAATGTAGGTCCTGGTGGAGGAAGCTGGCTTATCTTGTGGCAGCCAGGAAGCAGAGAGAAGGGAGTAGCCAGGTACAAGAATGCACCTTTCTGAGTCAGATCTCCCAGTGACCTACATCTAACCAGGGCCCACCTCTTAACAGCATATTTGACTACTGAACTTATCAATGGATTAATCCACTGATAAATATAGCACTCCTGAGAACCAATCATTTCTAACTACATGAGACTTTTGAGGCTTTTTTAGATCTAAACCATAATACACCTGAATGGTAACGGTGGGTTCTCCAAGTGGTAGACTCCCCAGCTTGGACTGGTTTTGTTTTCCAAATTTTCTAAAACATTAGCTTTGCAATAATATTTAAACACAATTTTTTAAACTGCAAGAGTCTGATCTCAGTTGTGTGAAAACGTGTAACAGGAGAAATGCAAATTGTTAATAATGATTATGTCTGAATGGTGAGTTTGAGTACTTATCTGTACTTTTTATTTTCAATTTTCCTTTTATTTGTAATAAGAAAAAACATACAACAAAGCTTTGTTTAAAAAGAAAAATTGAATGGCCAGGGATTTAGCTCAATGGCCTAAGCGCCTGCCTGGCAGGTGCAAGGTTGTGAGTTGGATCTCTGGTACCAAAAACAAAAAAAGGAAAATTGAAAACTGTCTTTTCCAACTTTTATAGTACACAGATTTACATGTTTGACTGTGTCACTGTTTTTTAAAAAATATTATTATTTATGTGGAATTTCTTAAGTCAGTATTTGGAGTTATTGGGAGAAAGCAACCTTGGCCTTTATTTTACATAAATAATAAATATATAATGTCTAATTTGTGACATTTACTTTTATTTCAATTTATAAGAAGCATACCATGTTCTTAATAAAGAAAATTTTTGAAAACTCAGGAATAAAGAAAGTAAAAATGTACTTGTAATCTCACTATCCTTAGACTAAAGGTCATTGTTAGGCTCTAAGTTGCCTAGGCTGGATGAATTCACGATCCTCCTGCCTCAGCCTCCCCAGACTACTAGGAGTATAGACATGTACCATCATGCCTAGCTATGATTTTAATTTCTAAATTATATGTGTTAGGTATGGATGTGTCCAAAGATAAGAATATAAACTAACATCCTACCAGTTAGTGACCTCAGCATGTTGGGTTCTTTGGGGAGCATTCTGTATTTCCTGGATTCTGTAGAGAAATGTGAAAATACTCTGAGGAAAATATTTTTTAAGTCACATTCTAAGTGCTTTTGTCCAAACTTTAATAATCTTATAGATTAACGGGATCATTTAATAATCTTATAGATTAGTAATCTTATAGATCAATTGAAAGAGTTGAAAATAAGTAACTATTCAATTAGGTATAAAATTGTACATTGTAGGGTATAACTAAAGGGGGAAATCATTAAGTAGTAAAACTAAGAGTAATGATAAAGAAAGTGGTTTTGAACTGAGTCTAGAAATGTGTAATTTCTGTTGACATTAGTGAGTTTATACTCTCCACAGGACACCATGGACAAAGGCATATATCTGGGACCAATTTAGTATGAAATATGGAGAACAATGTGGAAACTAAATTTAATCATTACAGAATTGTTCTCTTAAGCCAACAGGTTTCTACCTCACTTCTTATCCTTTAATGAGCAGACAAAAAAAAATTGTAAAGTTTCTCAGTGTTTCAGTACTAACTTTACTATGTATTAGTTCGTGTTTTGTTTTGTTTTGTTTTGTTTTTGGAACCAGGAATCGAATTTAGGACCTTGCACTTGCCAGGCAGATGCTGTGCCACTGAGCTGTATCCCTGGCCCTACTGTATATTGTTTGAAAAATTATCCTTTTAGAATATATTTCATTGTAGAAATTACTGTCAGTATTTTAATATGATGATAATACGTAATGACATTAATAGGCTCCTTTTAATAATTTCATTATTTCATAGGGCTTTTGCCAAGATGGCCTCAGCTCCTACCAGCTATGGCAACACCACCACTAAACCAATGGGGTAAGTGTTTTAAATAATTCCAGTCGAATTGTTGTACTCCAAACTTTAGATTTTCATGCTTTTAAAAACTCAGTTTCTGACACTTTGAATACAGAGCATTTTCATGATGTACAGAAAAAAATTTCAGTATGCCTTTCCTTAGATGATTTAAAATCTCTTCAAAATGTAAGGTTACATGGCATGAGATATTGGCTTCATATGCTTGAATCTTAAAAAGTTACAGCTTTCATTTTTTGAAAATAAGTGAGGGTTAAAACTTTTTATATCAGTGTTAATAACTAATGTGAATTTGAGGCTAAGCACTCAGACCGATCTGCAAGACAGATCAAGGCATAGTGCCAGATGGTAGCTAGGATGTCCCCAGTGTCATGTCTTAAAATGTTATGAAATAGTTAAATAAAGTCTATTCTATTTTTTATGCAATATGTTAGTTGGTAATTGTAATAGAAACTGTTATGAGAAACTCTCGGATAATTTGAAGGCTATCCCTAGCTTTCTAATATCAATGAAGAATTACTGTTCTGTGCCACAAAGCATCCTTTGATTCATGTGAGAGCCTTTTTGAACTATAAAGATAAACCCAGTATGGCAAGTCTTCTTTTGGAGTTTTGTTTGTAGTTAAAATTTCAGATTAAAAAATTCTTCAGAATTGAGGCAAAATTCACTAATTATATCATACTTCATTTTTATATGATTTTGTTTCTAGAGAGGTGAGATGGTATACAATGCAGGATTGAATCCAGTTACTATACAGAGAACCCAGCTGCATTTGATCTACTCAAAATTATTAGGCACATATATTTTTCATGTGTTTGAACTACTATAGCAAGTTATTGAATTATGACTTTTAATTTTAGCATTTTAGCATTAAGGCAATCAAAGGCAAGGAGTTCTCACATTATAGTTTGCCTAAAAATTATACTTAAAGCTACACAATTAAAACTTTATTTTGAGGGTAACTTTATATTTTTGAATAAGTATCAATCAGAGTATTACTATTGTCAAATAAAATTGCAGTACTGATATGCCAAGAAGCAGAAATTCTTAAGACCCGTCTGTTCAACAAAGGTGAAGGTACAGTAATCATCAGCATGAGCTGAATAATTGGACAAGAAACAAATGGGAGAAACAATCTGTACTTAGAGTGGTCTTCTGCTCTTTTGCCTTTCCTAGTCTCTTATCACGAGTCATGAATACAGGATCACAGTTTGTGATGGAAGGAGTGAAGAACCTGGTGCTGAAACAGCAAGTAAGTGCGCTTTTTAGAAAATATGCTAGTAACTTTTACACCTAAATACTGACAGGCCGACTGCCGAGTTTGAGCAATTCCTAGGCTTACTCTAATAATAAGTACTAGGAATAAAGTAAAATGAAGTCCTTCATTGTTATATGTAAGAATATGAGTATTTTTACATGACTATTCAGAATTCCATAGTTTTATCCTTTTTAAAAAAATATTTGTTCAGTTGGACTTTCATGTTTGTGAAAGTACATTAATTGAAAAAAATGAGTTTAACCTATTTAGAATAATGAGCTACTATATAATGAATATTGCTTGTTGTAGCATATACTAAGAATATTAATAAACTAATGAACTTTATAGTCTAAAGTCCTTTGTATATTGGAATAAACAAATTATTTTAGGTAGAAAATGTATTCTGAGTAATAAAATTATGCTTGATTTCATATTTCATTTTTTTCTTAGTCCTTAGTTTAATATACAAGACATTTTAAAATGAATTTTGTGGTTCCATGGTTTTTCTATTACCAAAGTATGTATATTATGCTTCAGAGTCATTGTTAACTGATTTGGTTCCTTTTCAGAAAGAATTTGCCTTTTACTTTTTATTGTGGAATTTTTCAAATATACATTAGTCTGTCAAGCACTCCTGAACCCTTCAGTATTCCACATTCTCCTTTTGTTATTTCATCTGTCAATTTGTGTTTTATATTGTGTGGCAATTCTGACGTACATTATTTTATGTAAATAGTCTGTAGTGAGATGAATTTTAAAAGCTAAAGAGGGTTAGTCAGTTATCCAGATCTGAATATAAATGTTTCAGAAAAGGTGAGATTTTTTTTCTTTCTCTGAACCTCCTCCACAGTTTAGCTTATGTTTTCTTACAGTGTTTTATATATACATTCTTTCTTTCCATTTTACTACTCAATAAATTCTTTGAGTATTCCCATTTTTGTACTTTCCATAGCATTTTACAAAAGGTAGGTTTCTAGTAGCCAGGCTTAGTGGCACATGCCTGTGATCCCAGCACACAGGAAGCTGAGGCAGGAAGATTGTTGCTAGTTGAAAGCTACTCTGTGTTACATTGTGAGTTCAAGGCCAGCCTGAACTGCATAGTGAAACCCTGTCTCAAAAAGACCAAAAAGGAAAGAAAGATAGGTTTCCAGTTTTAAACCAGATTTTCTATTCAGATGTTTTATTTAAATATTAGTAAGTAAACAACATTTTATTATAAAATACCAAAATAAAACAATAGTGAAAATGCCTAATTTTTTAAAGTTAATAGGCTGTTTTACTTTTCAAACTTTCCCTGCAAGTAAATTTAGATTATTGGGGCTGGGAATTTAGCTCAGCAATTCAAGCACTTGCTTGGTAAGTGCAAGGTCATGAGTTCAATCCCGGTACCAAAAAATAAATTAATTAATTCAGATGATATTCTCTCCTGAGTACTTGGGGAACACTTTTTACCCTCATTGTCTTTTTCAGAAATTATTGTCAGTACCTCCAATTCTGCCTTTCTTGGTAAAGACCTACTACTAAATATTAATTTTTGACCAATATACAGTCCTCTAATGATACCTGCAAGAGTTGTCTAAATTAGCGTACTGTTAAATATTTTATTATGCTAATACAGAACTTTATTTACAGTTTATAAAGTATAAAAACAAATTATCTTTGGAATCAGAGAGCTTTACAATTTAATTGTTCTCAGTATTACCAAAGTACCCTTCAGTAAACAGTTCTTTTTCAACAAATATTTAAACTCATAGAAATCCATTTTTTGAAATTATATTATCCTAATACTCAAAAATTCAGATGTATTATCTTGAGTGTCCAGAGCATTTTGAGCACTAAGAGATAAGACAAATCAAAGAAGAAACTACTAGAAATCAGTTCTTTTTCTTACTTGGAATATTGTAAGTAATATATGCCTCTTAAATCTATAAAAACTATTTTGGATTGTTTTTATCTGAATAAACATTGTAAGCTATAAATAGATTACACAAAAAGAATAGGATTAGCCATGTCCAGTTTTCTAGATCACTTATAACACTTTTTATACTTTGCTTTACGAGGAGTGTAAATTTTATGTATCACAAGTATCAACTCTCCCATAAAACCAGTTAAATGATATTCACAGATGTGAAATATATTTGTGGGAGGATAATTATACAACAATGTGATGATGAATATTGTCATACAAAATTACATAATTTAGCAGTCTTCTGTTTCACTTTGACTTGTTTGCCAAAGTAATTTCTTTTAAAAATAAATTAACAGCACATAAATTATACGTGGAAATCTGCAGATTTAAAAAAATTGAAAAGATATTACTGTATATGGTCCTTAAGATTGATTTAATTAAGTAAGAATAAAAAATTTATGCTGCAGGAAATTTTAACATTAGATACTGAGCTATATGGTAATCATTTTGTAATGTATACAGGTATCAAAATACCACACATACAACCTAAATATATACAATTTTTATTTGTAAATCCTTAGTAATCAGTAAACCTGAGGAAAAATATTGTTAATTACTTTAATATGGTTAATAGTGTTATGGGTTTCTTTTGAAAGAATGTTGGTATATAGAGAATATATACTGAAATATTTATGGTTTAATGATGATTTTATAGTGTTTTAGAACATCTAAGAGAACCAGGCATGCTGGCACATGCCTGTAATCCCAGCTCTTGTGAGACTGAGGCAGAATAATCGCCATAAGTTTGAGGCCATCCTGGGCTACATAATAAGTTCAAGGCCAGCCAGGAGTACATAGTAAGATCCTGTTTCAAAAACAAAACAAGACAGAACCAGGGTCGGGTCTGCGTCACTCACGGTGCCCAGCCTAGCTCCCTGGGACCGGGAGGCCTTGGCCCCCACCCAGTTAAGCAGGAGGCTCCACCCGCACGCCCCTGGAGGCCGCTCTTCCTTGCTGTGCATGGGACCCAGCCTACCGGGTCCCGCGATCCTGCACGCAGCAAGAATCAGCGCGAACCTCGGGGGAACACCGGCCAGCCGCGCAGAACATAGAGGTACGCAGCCCAGCCCAAATCAGCCCAGGACCCCAGAGCTGCTCACCAGGAACTGAGCAACATAGCTGCAGGGACCTGGAGAGCTTGGGCCCCCCCACCAGAGTGCAGTGCACACGGCAGCTCCATTCTTCAGCAGAGCGGCTCGAGCGTGTGCCATCCCACAGCTTGCGTGCAGACCCCGCCGCCCAGCAGGGTTGCTCCTTGCACTGTAGGCCTGGGACCTGCCCGGGCTTGCCCCGCAGGAATAGCTGTTGGGCTGAACTTGCAGACAGAACCAGGGTCGGTCCGCCTCACTCGCAGTGCCCAGCCTAGCTCCCTGGGACCCGGAGGCCTTGGCCCCCGCCCAGTTAAGGAGGAGGCTCCACCCGCACGCCCCGGGAGGCCGCCCTTCCGTGCTGTGCACGGGACCTAGCCTACCGGGTCCCGCGATCCTGCACGCAGCAAGAATCAGCGCAAACCTCAGGGGAAGGCCAGCCAGCCTCGCAGGACACAGAGCTACATAGATTCCAGAAGAAAATGACAAAACGAAAGACCAAGAGGCAGTCTCAGTCCCCCAGGCCACAAAGAACAAACCTAAGAGATACTGAAATGGAAGACAGTGGGTGTCACACAAATGGACTTTCTGAAATGATAGAAAATGCAATAAAGAAACAGCTTGATGAAGCTATAGAGAAATTCAAATCAGAAATATTCTCTCAGCTAAAAAATGAAATGAGAATCATTATTAAAGAAATGTTGTGTGTATCTAAAGAAGAACAAGATAAAAACATAGAAGAACTTAAGAAAATGATCGAAACCTTGAATGAACAATATTAGACACAAACAGAATGCATGAAGCAGATGCAAAGGGAAATGCAAGAAATGAAAAACTCCATGGAAAGTTTGAAAAACTGCTTAAATGAAGCTGAAGACAGAATCTCAGATCTTGAAGACAGCATGGGAAATCATGGCCATGAAAAAATAGATCTCCTAAAAATAGTAAGGAACCAAGAAACAACAATTCAACAGCTGCAAGATGATGCCAAGAGAAACAGCATAAGATTAATAGGCATAAATGAAAAAGCAGGAGTCAATACCAATGACCTGCAAAGACTATTCACAGAAATAATAGCAGAAAACTTTCCAAACATGGGAAGAGAATCTGAAATACCGGTAACTGAGGCATACAGAACCCCAATTAACCACAACCAAAATAAATCCTCATCCAGACATATAATAATAAGGGTATCAGAT